>KN549447.1:43097-60315 GCA_000797555.1 Oesophagostomum dentatum | reverse complement strand
AAAGGGAGCGCGTAATCTTAGAGAAGGAAAAAGGAAGAAAAACTCGAGGACTCGTTGGCAATAGAGCGCTATTATTGATCTCTGCTGTCGAGTTCCGAAGCTCCTTACACCGGCGCACGCCGGCGATCGCTCGCGATCGCGCTGGCGCAGCCGCGCGAACGCGCGACCGCGAGCTCTGTTGGCAGCCAAACGGATACCGAATATCTGTTGCTCTTCCTGTTGTTCGTTATACTCGAAGTTTTCGTCGGAAAACTAGATTTCTTTCAGATTCTACAGATGGAGCAACTAGAGCGATTATCTCTGGTCTCCAAAGTTTGCTCGGAATTGGATAATCACTTCGGAATAAAGGAGAAGGATGTGGCCGAATTTATAATTGATCTAGCGACAGCAAATGACACGTTTGATAAATTTAAAAGGGCTCTCGAAGAGCAAGGACTAGGCGAGCAGGTGCGTAACTTTGTTTGCTTGGGATTTGCCTGCTTGAACATTACATATTACCAAAAACTTCCATATTCTTGACTAAATGTGCACCTGCGGAATCTTTTGCTTATTTAGTTTTTAAAAGAAATTTCAATTAGATGTCTAACTACTTGGCAGCTAAAACAAGAAGGATTGAAACTGTTTTGATTAGCACTGTTCTGGGTCGCTCTAGTTTCCACTCGATTTCGACAGCGAGTGGTGATGGTTCTCAAGTTTTATGATTTAAAAAAACAAGTTTTATATTCATCTGTCCTCTGCTAGATTACTGTGTTTTAGTTTGATGACTCTCTCACGGCAAATCTGCTCCGTCTCATACAGCACATGCTTCCGAAGCCGAAGAATAAAAACAAGAAAAGCTCTTCGCATAAGATCACACTAATTTCTGACGCAAAAGAGGAGATAAAGGTTGTCTGTTTCCCTTCACCTTCTTTGCTGGACGTTCTGAATATCTCTTCTAAGGCAAGGCTGCCAGCACTTGCGATGCCGAATAGCACTAGTACCAACGACATGATGAGCCAGCTTGAAAATCTGGTCCCAAAATGGAAAGAAGAGGTTAACCTCACCTTCATTTCTCAAAAATTGGCTCAGGATAATAGCTAGTGTTTACAGAGGGACGTGAAGTTAGAGGATGATGTTAAAGCACAACATATCAGTGCATCGCCAGATAGAAAAAGAAGACGAAGCGATGACAGAAGTCGCGAAAAGCGTAGAGATCGTTCTCGAAGTGACGAAAGGAGTAGGGACCGAAGAAGAGAAAGGAGTAGACGTTCGCGATCAAGGTATTCCATTCCCGAAAGTTTTGATTTACTTGCATTTGTAAATACCATTATAAATACCGTTAAATACAAGACTTTACTTCTGAGAGCTGTCTGAGGTAGAGCTGTTTTCAGAAATGTTCAGACACATTTAGTTTCCGCCACCATTATAGGAATTGGCCGTAGCATGAGGAAGAACACTGCATAGTAGGGGAGTCCAGATGAAAGCATGCGAAGACGCAGAGCTCCCATCTGAAAATGTCTAAATGTTTTTGAAAAGCGCTATATCTAATTGTAAGGAAAGAAATCTACCCAGAATCAAATGCGTGACTAAGACATCAGTAGGACTCAGACTTTTTCCAGTACTCACCATTTGCAAAAAAAAGAGTAGAGAACTATAATTCATAATTTGTTAATGGGACAGCTCTTTATAAATGCTAAGAAAAACAGTTTTTACTTATGCGAAATATCAGTGTGATTCTGATGGTAATCGTAGTCATAGATTTTATAGTTTTACTTTAGGTCAACTTCTCGAGATCGCCAGAGCAGAAGGAAACATCACGAGAGAGATCGAAGTAGGGACAGAAGGCGTGACAGTTCTAGAGACGATAGAGATCGAAATCGTAGAGACCGCGATGATAGACGATCAGACAGAGGATGGAAAAGAAAAGAGCGCGATCGCGATCTCAGAGATTTGCCAGATTCTCCCGAAGTAGGGCATATCTACAGTGGAAGAGTTATAAGCATTCAACCATTCGGAGCATTCATTCAGGTATGCTTTGAAAACCGTCTTTACTTAACTCGTACCCTTTTATATCCGTATTTATGCAAACTTCACGAAACCGAAGCGACGATAAATCTACATTTCAATAATAAGTTTACAAGTACGTAGAATCTACTTGTTCATTTACTTTCGGAAATTACACCTCTCCCCTGCCCCCACTTCTTTATTATCTTAAACTAGACAGAGGCTTGTACAATAAATGGCAAATGTGTTTTAGTCGTGTCGATCGAACTTACTCAACAGACTCCGTTTTTGTCAAGAAATTTCCATGAAAAAGTAGCATTCAGTTTTGCATTATATTTAGCATATTTCAGCTTGAAGGTATACGACAACAAACGCAAGGTTTGTGCCACATCTCACAGTTGAAGAATGAACGTGTAAATGCAGTTGCTGATGTGCTTAGTAGAGGGCAGAAAGTGAAAGTGAAGGTACGTTTAACCATTTTTTCTGTTTCCTTCATACTGCCTTTTTTGCGTCGTACAGCTCGCAGTCATCAGCAAAAAAGGCTTTCTTTGTTTTTTCTATTCTTGTATCAACAAAGTTTCACAGAAAGTCTGTGAAGGAATTACTCATTGTTTTACTTTAGGTGCTAAAAATTGATGGCGGCAAATTTTCACTTTCAATGAAGGAGGTTAATCAAGAAACGGGTGAGGATCTTAACCCACAGGAAGCTCCCTTGCCCGCTGATGCTGTGGGAGTTAGTGACCTGCGGAATCCTGAAGCTCCATGGGCAAATCCTGAAATTGCATCTAGTGCCAGCGCAGCTGTAGCTGCTGGAACAAGGTTTGTTTATACCTTGTATAATTCTTTAGTAACTGAAGGTTCATAGCGCAATAGACGTTTTTTCTAGTACTTTACTAGCTTACTAGTACTTAGCTTTTAAAGTGCATTTTCAACTGCCATTCATAACGAGCTGTGCCTCCGTTTCTTTTCTTTCTGTTCGCACAGTGTTTTGTGCTGTTAATGTTACAGTGTACTCTTCCTCGCTGCATTTTTGACCGGATATAGCCTCTTTGCGGAACTCTGCTCATGTGATGTCAAATATCACTTAAAGGCAGCACTCACGATATAAACGTCTTTCAGTTTTTATCGTGAAAATCCTCCTTTGTTCATATGTAGCACAACTGCAAAAAGAATTTGCGTCAAAATGTCTCTCTTCGGAATTCGGCTTCAGATCAGCTGGTGCCGTGTACACCTTTGCCCGTGTTCTTCACCAGGACTGTAGAGGGGGTCAAGATGACCGGAAGGAAAATCGCCCGCTCAAAGATTTCGACGTAAGCAAAACGGGTCAATTTGGCCACATGCACATCCTACGGCTTCCCGTCGTCACTTGTATGGTGATTTTAACCATATTTCTCCAGCCTTCCTTTTTGGCTACTATGCTACCCCTGGCTGACCTACGGCTGAATTCTGAAGAAAAACGAGATTTTAACGTGAGTTCTTCTGCAGTCTTTCTGCACATGGACTGAGAGGTGCTTTCGCAGTACAAGCTGAATAGCATTTTTTTAATCGTGAGTGCTGCCTTTAACTAACATTACAGTTTTGGGGAAGCTTTCTAACTTTATTCAAGATAAACAAGTGAACTACCATCATTTTATGGACAATATCATCATTAGGAGCTCCAGGGGACAGGGGGAGGGGGCATTAATTTTTGTTCAACCTATTTCAAGACGAATTAAAACTCACGTGCTTTTTATTTATCAGCAAAGCACCACTTCTCCAATAAGAAAGCAAATTCGAGTTGAAGTATTATAAGCGTCATATAGTACTTACCTAGACCATTCACTACTCGCGTGTAGACCATCCTATACTTCACAATTCAATATCTTACAGTTTTGTTTTCAGCAGTTTGGAAAAAACCGTTTCTAGGGTAGGCTACATCAGCAGTAAGTTGTTCAGCTGGAGATTCAGAAAACCCTAGCAAAGCAAAGGCAAATGAACTTATGAATTTCAGTTGTCTATTGCTGTGCTAGCTGTAAAATAATGGTACTTCCACACAGGTGGACTAAGTTGTGGAACTGAGTGTTTAAAAACATATTTTACAGCGGTAAGAGTCGCGTTCGCATGTCCACACCAGAAAGATGGGAATGGCAGCAAATGATGGGTGCCGGCGTTGTAACTAACATGGATCGCCCTGATTTTGATGAAGATTCCGGAGTACTGAGAGGAGATGACGGTAATGTGATAGTTTTTTTTTNCTTACGAGGCTGCTCCTCTGTATAATAATTACTTAACAACCACGTTGTATTCTTTACAGAGGAAAGCGATGGTGAAGACTACGAAGTCGAAATCGTTGAAGAGGAACCAGAATTCCTCCGTGGATACGGCAAGGGAAATCAGGAGATTGAACCGGTTAAAGTAGTGAAAAACCCTGATGGCAGCATGGCTCAGGCGGCCCTTATGCAGGTTTGAGTCACATATATCTATCTTTCCTGGAGCGCTGAAATTATTCCCTTCAGTTATATTGTTCTATGCAACTACATGCAGTGAAATGTTTTCAGAGTGCTCTATCGAAAGAGCGACGGGAAGCAAAGATACAGGCAAATCGTGAGAAAGATGCGGAACGAAATAGTGGTTTGAAGTCAAATAGCACTCGAATTCTTGACCCAATGCAGGAAAGAGATCTGGACAACGATGACGACAGAGGACCTATGAGACGTGATAAGGTATGTTTACTGGATTTTCTTATTACAGTTGTGTTTCGCTGTTTCAACTAAATTGTGGTTGAAGGATATGCCAGAATGGATGAAACACGTAACAGCTGGAGGGAAGGCTACTTATGGTAGGCGCACCAATCTCAGCATGAAGGAGCAGCGTGAATCTCTTCCTATTTTTGCACTGAAGAAGCCGTTGATACAGGTGAGTTGTATAAGTGCACGGTTTCCTTATAGGCATTGTTGTCTGCAGCGTTGCCTCTGAAATGTCTGCACGGCAGCTACATATGGTATTATACAGGAGGATTTTTTTAGTTGTGACTTACGAATTTAGTTAGTCGAATAACAGAGGTATTAGGATGGCAAGAAAGTTTCTGCGAACTTTTTCTTCAAAATCTCATAACCCTCAGTCAACAACGCGGGGAAAATGGTACTAGGAAGAATGAACGCTAAGTCTAAGACAATATAGAAGCATATCAATACTGACGGATTTTCAAAGTAAAACGGTGCGCACAAAAAGCAGCCATCCATTCATACAGGTTTTTTTAAAGAATTTTTTGTTCCAGTAGTGAGTTTAGTGACAGTATGTGTTTTATTGACCTCGCGTAGTCATCCGTTCTTGTATGTCTCACACAGTCAAGATTCTTACAGAATCAGCATTCTAAGAGCACAGCTTGAAATATGTTACTGGTATGGAGCAAGAAATAATTGTCTTTCTTTCGTGAAAGCCAATTTTTCATTTAAAAATCCGCTCTCCATTCTTTGGTAAGGAACGACCAACTTCTTATTGTTTATAAACTGCTAGAGGAAGATACTTCATGTCACGGAAAAAGAAGAATTCTACCAACATTTTAAAGTACATAAATCTTATTTTCTTAAATATGGAGGTGAACCTTTTTTTGAATGGTTAGATATTAATTGTCGTTTTAGCCGGTGAAGGAGCATTCATGAGGATTATTAATTATGCATGGTAGGAAGACAGATTGCTGAATAAAACGGTAGAAGCAAGATATGAGAAAACGAAAAGTTCACGGAAACTTTCTGGCCAACCTAATATGTATAATATAAAATAGTAGGCAAGATCGCTGTTATACTACTTAGCCTTGGTGATCGCTTTAAAAGCCTTCGATACATGCAGCAGTCAACAATAACAAGATGAACCAACGTAAACCGACATACATTTTCGAATATCCTATACTTTAATAAATGTCCATCTTCTTATAGGCCATGACGGATAATCAAATACTCGTTGTGATCGGTGATACTGGCTCGGGAAAAACCACGCAAATGACACAATATGCCGTTGAAGCCGGATTCGCTCGCAAAGGACGAATTGGATGCACGCAACCAAGGTCAGCTAATTTAGCCTGCCTTTCACTTCGTGGCTAAGAACATTCTGCTGCGAAGACGAATAGATTTCCTTAACTTTTCTTCTACATATTACTGGAAAAATTTTCATTGAATCTCTTTCTAGGCGTGTTGCTGCAATGTCAGTGGCTAAACGAGTTGCTGAAGAGTTTGGAGCCAAACTTGGTCAAGAAGTCGGATATACAATACGTTTCGAGGACTGCACGAGGTGGGTTTTTCCTTCTTTAAGCATGATGTGGTTGAGCATATCTGAAATTTAGTTTTCCTTCTTCACTTTTCCGACTATGGGATTCGTAGCTCTAGTTATGAGCTCGCCTAGAATGTTCACTTTGTTTATGTGTTAACTGAGCTTTCAAAATATCCCTATCTGCGTGTGCGAAAGAAGCAGGTTCGCTCGGCAGACTCTGACGACCATCTCGCTCTCCATGTCGAGCTGTGCACAAAAATACTTTTTTACTTTTACCAAAATTCAAGGCATATCACGATCCATTTTCCTCTCCTTATTTAACGAGTACTCACGTGTGTTTGGTCCACTAAAAGCAGATGTTATTTGTAAAGACAGTTCAAACATAACACTTAGGCAATATGATTTAGTCTGTAAAGAATTAGGAGGTAGAACAAAACTGAAATGAAAAGGAGAGGGGACTTTATATTTTTCCACATGAATGGCCCAGGAGTCGGATAATCACCTGCATTGCTGTAGCATTTTAGCGGTCGCGACGAGATGACGGTTCCATGTAACAAGTTGGTAGTAGAAAAGAAAGTATACGACGAAATGATTTAATACTTAGCACTCATGTATTTGTTTGAAAAATCTTCCCAGGAGTCGCCATGTTCACTTTAGCTCTTTAATACACATGTACTAATTTTGTTCTATTGGCAATTATTAGCAGAAATGACGTTACTATTAGTGAAATGATGTCCTCGGTAAAATTTTCTTATTTAGCCAAGATACTATCATAAAGTACATGACTGATGGTATGCTATTGCGAGAATGCTTGATGGATCCGGATCTTACTGCGTACTCGCTGATCATGCTCGACGAAGCACACGAGAGGACTATAAATACAGATGTGTTATTCGGTCTGCTGAAAGCTGCTGCGAAGAAACGTCCAGACTTGAAACTCATAATAACTAGGTGTGTTACTGCAGTTTTTTATTCTTGTGTTTCTCAGACACTTGAGGAGAATTAACAACTATTTGTTACAGTGCGACTCTGGACGCTGTTAAATTTTCCGAATATTTCTTGGAAGCACCGATTTTCACAATTCCTGGTCGAACTTTTCCCGTGGAAATTTTGTACACAAGAGAGCCAGAAACAGACTATCTTGATGCTGCTCATATAACGGTGATGCAGATACACCTCACCGAACCTCCTGGTGATATCCTTGTCTTCCTGACTGGACAGGTGCAATCTTTATCCTTTTAGTTTATCCCTTTATCAATCTTTTTTGTATCAATACCAAAAATACTGACTTTGGTTCTTTCCATTATCACTTGAATTCAGGAAGAAATCGATACGTCCTGTGAGGTACTCTACGAACGCATGAAAGCTTTGGGTCCTGATGTTCCTGAGCTGATCATTCTGCCAGTTTACGGTGCATTACCATCTGAAATGCAAACGAGGATTTTCGATCCTGCTCCGCCTGGGAAACGAAAGGTTTCTTTGCTTATATACTTGAACTGCAAAAGGCTTTACTCGTAGAAAATGTCCAACTTGGCTATAAATTTCTGAAATTTTTGTGGCCGGTATGGTCGACCACAGCGTGCTCTGTATTTTCGCACAAGAGTGCGTTTAAGATTTTAGCTAGCTACGGCTTCTAAAAGTGGAATTTAAAAGTTACTTACACAACAAATTTGCATATTTATTCCAGGTTGTCATAGCCACAAATATCGCGGAAACATCTTTGACCATTGATGGTATCTATTACGTTGTTGATCCAGGATTTGTTAAACAAAAAATCTACAATCCTAAAAGTGGCATGGACTCACTGGTAGGTTTGAATTACCAGGGTTTTCATAGTTCCAGAATAAACGAATGTCAACGTTTAGGTAGTCACTCCAATTAGTCAGGCTGCTGCAAAACAGAGGGCAGGTCGTGCTGGAAGAACGGGACCTGGAAAATGCTATCGACTCTATACAGAGAGAGCATACAGGTGGATTGTTTTTGCTGTAATATCTTACTTTTATAATACTGAAGTTTTAGAGATGAGATGTTGCCTGCCCCGGTACCTGAAATTCAACGGACAAACTTGGCATCAACTTTGCTACAACTCAAGGCCATGGGAATAAACAACCTAATCGATTTTGACTTTATGGACGCACCTCCTCTAGATTCAATGATTGCCGCTTTGCATCAGTTACATACTCTCTCCGCACTGGACGGTGACGGGTTGTTAACAAAGCTAGGTCGACGGGTAAGTTTTCTTGAAAGGCAGCATCCACAAAAAAAGAAGAGAAAAATGAGGTCTTTAAAAAATCTGAACGGTCATCTTACAAAAATCCAAAGCGAAGGTAAGAGCGCATGAAAATCAGCACTTACTGAAAAAATGCCGAAAATGCTCTTATGTAATTTGTTTAACCTTCGGGAGAATGGATGAGTTGTTTTCGCGCGGAGTCCTGCATAGTGTCCTCAGTCTTGTCCCTGTCCTGTTCTTATTTTTTGAACTTAACCGCTTTTTCGTCCTATGTGATTTTTCCCTTTCTTTTTGCGTTTTCTCAGCTATATTTATATTTAACTTTAGAAGCAGGATTTGGTGACCAACATCAGCGGCACTGCTGTGGATAATCGATAATCTATTGATGCTGACCACTAGTTCCTGTATATAAACCTGAATATAATGCACATCTGAAAAACAAACTCTAAAGGAAGGAAGAACTATGCGGGATAAAAACCGTAAAAGTTAGGAAAAAATGGACTAGACAAGAACAGAGTTGCGGATGATACGTCTGACTTCAAAATGAAGACGACACGCCCGTGCTTCCGAAACTTACACAGCAATATAAAATATTTTCGAAATTTTCTCGGTAAGTACTGGCTTCCATACCTCTTAGATTGGTTTTGGAATTATCATGTGGAGGCGTTCAGAGTCTGCGAAAACCTTGAAACTTTTCTTCGTAGATACTTGCTTTAGTCATGTCCTATTTCATTTTCCTTTTGCCATACTTCCCTTTGATGTTACTCATCTGCTTCATAGTATTCCCAAAATTTTGCATCGATTTCTATAGTAATTGTAGGTTGGGGCAATAAAATACCTAGAATTGGAATTATATAATTTGCTCACAATTTTTCACTGAAGGGCACACCTCCGCAACTGCTTTCTATAGACTGGCAGCCTAGTATATAGATGTTACTTGCTGAGTTCGTTTAAGCTTCCTCAACTTAGAATTTTTTGGAAATATTCTTTTATTACCCCAATTCAAGTTAGCGAAGGAGAGGGTCGGGTCGGGGAGGAAGGGGGGGGGGTAGAAGTTACACTCATTTGGCAGAAGACGGATGCTGAAGATTTGGTAATCTATAGTTCTCCGTTAATTTAGGTGTGCTTATATTTTTTCCAAACTGTGGCGGAAATTATGTGTAGTACAAGCTGCTTAATAGCTATAGTACGCACTAGCTCTTACCTTTCAATTGAATTAACAGAGCAGAACTTAGAATCAGAACTCCCAAAAGTTTGTATTCAGTATATGGTCATTAAACGCACGTTATAAATTGTACATTTTAACTTACAACTTTTTCGTACATAGTTCATGGTTACTTGCAGTGATAAATTGAAAGCGCTTTTTTTAGATGGCAGAGTTCCCGCTGGAACCGAATCTGGCTAAGCTTCTAATCATGTCCGTCGAGCTTGGTTGCTCTGACGAGGTGCTTACTATCGTATCCATGCTTTCTGTACAAAATGTCTTCTATCGACCAAAGGTAGGTTTTGCTATCTCGGCTAGGCTTCTGACGAGATTTTAGAATTACAGAATGTGCCAAAATGTGCTTTAGGAGAAGCAAGAGCAGGCCGATCAGAAAAAGGCGAAATTCCATCAACCAGAGGGAGACCACATGACATTGCTTGCTGTGTATAACTCCTGGAAGCATCATCACTTCAGTCAGCCGTGGTGTTTTGAGAACTACATTCAAATTAGAACATTGAAACGAGCACAGGTATCTATTATACACTGTTGAAAGGTTACTGTTTCTCATGGTCTAGAAGACAAAACATTCGACCTTCCTTGCAGTACCTAGTAAACCGGTTCTAAGTACTACTGTTGCAAAGTAAACGTACGGAATGCTTCAAAATATTGCAGTACTTCTTTGCCTGGTTTTCTTTGTTTATTTTTCAACTCAGATAGAATAGCTGGAGTGGTTTTTTTTGAATGTGAAATGGAGATATCGTTTTATGATAGTTTTATGATACTTTAAATTAAACTAACCGAAATGCGTTTGTTTGCAAACTTTTACTCTTGTGGCAGAACATTTCTCGATTTACTAAGAATGAAATTTTTCATTACGGAAGTTAATTTCGAAGCTGCTGAAGTTTTTTTTTTCATTATCTTGAACAAGGAAGAATTCTGATCAAATCTACGATTATGCTGTGATAAGATTGTTTTTCTTTCCTCTTTTTTTTTTGCAAATGATCATTATTTCGAAAACCATATTTAGGATATCCGAAAACAACTGCTCGGCATAATGGATAGACATAAGCTCGATCTTGTTAGCTGCGGGCGTGATGTCCAGCGAATTCAAAAGGCCATCTGCTCCGGCTTCTTTAAGAACGCTGCTAAACGAGATCCACAGGTACTTATCGTTTAAAAACTACATCGGCCTTATTATCTCATGGAATTTTGTAGGATGGTTACCGCACTCTTGTGGATGGGCAAAACGTCTTCATTCATCCTTCGTCGGCATTGTTCCAGAATCAACCAGAATGGGTTGTTTACCACGAGCTAGTGATGACTACCAAAGAGTACATGAGAGAAGTTAGTTTTAGATCGATTTGCAAGGCAACGTAAATTCCGATTTTTGTGTAAGCTACTTTTATTGAAGGTAGTGGAACCGAAATTGTCATCATTTTGCGAAAAAGCTGTAATATATTGAAACATGCCAGCTTTAGATACTTTTTATAGGTAACTGCGATAGATCCGCGCTGGCTTGTCGAATTCGCCCCGTCGTTCTTCAAAATGGGCGATTCAACAAAGCTGTCTGCGTTCAAGAAAAACCAGAAGATCGATCCACTTTTCGACAAGTATGCGGACGCAAATGCTTGGAGAATCACGCGTGTCAAAAAGAAGATCTACAACCCAAATCGATAGTGTTTCTTTTTCATTCTTCTCAGTTTCACCAGCATTTTTATTGTGTTGCTCTTACGGTTTTACGAATTTTCAAACTTGTTCGATAGTGATTTGTTGATTTTTTGTTTTCTGCGATTGCTGCTACTTGGACGAAAATCGCGTTCCCGTTTAACTATTGTACTGTCCCCGCTTTGTAGATTTCTTGTGTGATCTTCTTGTTTTGTTGATTTTGCTACTCTTAATCCATGAAAACGAGTATACCTCTTTATTCTGCTTTGACAGCATCTTTGCTTGTTATCATAAAAAATAGTCTATTCATTGATCCCTTATGTATTGCTCCTTTTTGTTGTGAGCCACTCTTTGTCGTAGTATTGTAAATAACACCACGAAATATAGATCAATTCGTCTTTCATCTCATTGCTTACATAATACACACTGAGGGTTGTTGAGCAGTTATGCATTAACAGAGGACTTTTCAAAAGAAGAGTGGTCAGTTATAGGTTTGTTTTGACCTCGGCATGTTTTTTTTTTGCCGTATCACGAATTGACCGATAGTGACTGGTTTTGGCTGGACTAGCTGTAACCCTTAACCGTAAAACTGCCTAACGCTCTAAACTCGCACTAAAATAAGAAGGCTGCGAAACTCCGACACACTGCTTCAAACAAATTATGTCACGATTAATTTATCCATTTTGTATACCTATTCGTAGGACTGGCGGCGGGCGGAGTTCCTTATAGAACGCTGGCTGTGTGTAGGGACTGCTTCTACAGTTGTTACAGACAGCCGGCTGTCAATAAGAAACCATTCCCTCCTCACTATCAGAATGAATTAGGTATACGTTCTGCACACTAAAAATAAGCACCGCTGGCTTGCGTATGTGTCCTCAAACTACTAGAAGACAAAGTATAACAACTACGTACTCCGTTTTTCGCAGGGTACGGTCCAGACTGGTCGAAATTAGGCTGATTTTCGTGTCTTAACTAATTAGTTAACATAGCGTGGCGACACCTACGGTAGCAGTAATTCAGTAGCAGCGGAGAACCCTATCAAAGTTGCTGCTTACAGAGAATACACTTCAAAACGTATTGATCTAACTGGCTGGAACAAGAAACTGCTGGTAAGATCTTTATGCCACAAACTAGTATGTACACTCGCGCTGTTTGTGACTTGTAGAGATTCTTGACCTTTCGAACAAATTGAACAAACTAATACGGTGGTCTAATGAATAACCTCTACTACAAAGATGAGTCAGAGTACAGTAAAGCAGTGGCCAACCCACCTACCGAGAGATTATCGAAAGAGTGCCATGAGTTGAAAAGACGTACCTAGGTGGGCCTATGCAACGCAAGCGATAATAGCAGTGTCGATGACAAACCTTTTTATAATCATGGAGGTTGCTAAACTTATAATAGTGATTGGAAAACCTAAATTTAGCTCGTGGTTGTTGTATTTCAACGAATAAAGATTAATTTTCCACGGAAAGAGTTCCTGAGGTTACTATTGGATTTTTTTTTACTCCACTGAGTGTTTATGCGCTCCAATGACATAGTTGGACCGAGCCGCTCGCTTAGACGCAACGCTTCCAACCGAACTCGGCAGTCTGCCGGATTCATCGTTTGCGGGTACTGTTTCCTCAGATTTTGACGGTGACGTGAACTCTTATTTGTGTGATGGGGATCTTCTGAAATGCGGGATGACGCCGAAGCAATCAAGAGTCGTTGAGTAAGTTTTACTTGCATACATATCGCAGTTTTGCTCCTTTTGATGAGAAAGGTATAGTCTAGGGATTTTGCGTTTTCACCAAGAAAATTCATAGTAGTGAAGCTATTTTTCGACGAGACCTGGACACTAGCTTTTTGCCTAGAAACTGTGTTTCATTTTGCAGTGGCTTCTCCTATAACTTCAGAAAGTTATTCCGAAATGTCTGTAACTTATAGAGTGTTTCACAGCTTGGTCTTTTCCAGCTATGATGATGCACAATCACTTATTGGGTCCGTCATCTTCGCTTGCGAGCACTAGTGGACTACAACCTACTGCTGCGCTTTCCGAAGGTAAATCTTTCTTCATTAGTCCTCTTTTCGCGATTACAAAGCTGCGCTGAATTTATATTAATAGACATTACATTTGCGCCATTCTCATTTAAGATGGGATGTATTTGTTTATCGTACTTTAAATTTGGTGTTTCCGCCATCAGATGGTGCAGTACATTTATCTATAAAGTTCGAATGGTTACTTCAGCATAATGTGGTCGCTGTAACTCTAGCCGATTAACACATTGACGATCACGCCTAAATTTGACTTTCGCTGCTAGGTCATAGTCTTTTCATTGTTTCTTTGGGAAAAATGACTCGTTCCGAATCAAACGATGTATGAGGATAGTGCCGAGTATGCTTATTAGAAAGATCATACCAGTTTTGCACGGGGGTGTTTTATTGTGAGTTTATATTGAGAACACTGTGTGCGTTGACATCGGCAGGTATGACCATGAACATTGGGTCGTACTGTCGCGTACGTATTTCTCGCCAAGGAACCCCTTGAACTCGGTGGAACGATACCGAACGGGACCAACTCTATTTTATAGATAACCTGCCCAATAAAAAAAAACGCTGAATTATGAAAGCACTGTTTTTTGTTTAGATGAAGTTATGACGTTGGAAAATTCGCTTAATTCTTCTCTAAAATTACCAGAAATTAACATTTTGCGCAAAATAAAGCAGATTCTAGTGCAAACCTTTTGCATACAGTTTTTCTGCCCATCCAATACACCAGTAGGACGCATTTGCGAGAAAAGTTTAATTTTCAGTTATTTTGAAGCAAAATTAAACGAATTTACGGACGTCATAACTTCATCTAAACAAAAAAACTAGTGCTTTCATACTTCAGCGATTTCTTACAGCGGCGTTACCTATAAAACAAAGTTGGTCATGTTCGATATCGTTCCACTGGGTTCAAGGGGTTACGTGGTCAGTCTGCTGAGGTGATGAAATAATTGCACAGAAATAATTGCATGGGGTTGTTAGACTTATTACTTTACGGGAGCACACCAAAGAGCGTTTGCATTTGCTTTGTATCTGTTTTACCGTCCAACGTAGAGCCTTTGCAGCAAAAGGATTTTTTCAACTGAAGAGGTTTGATATTAATCAGTTCCAACTGAATAAAATATGGATTTCGTATAGGATGAAATAAATTCTTTCGATTGATGGATTTGGATCTTAGTTGCTCAGAATCTTTCTAGTTTTCTGCTCGACCCTTTCCAGTTGTAAATTCTCAGAGTGCTTAAAATATTCCACTTTTTTGCTTTTTTGCAAGCTTTAGCGTACAAGCGGAGTAGCAAATTTTAAAAGACAAGCTCTGGTCATAAATTAAGTTCTTTTAACCAGAAATTAATATTCTCACTATGGCTACTTATGCTTGCGCTTAACTTTTCAGGTGCTCTGCTTAACCACGCTTTAAATCAGCCAAAAGAGGAGCTTAAAACCCATTTCACAACTAGAGAAGGCACATATAAATTGATGACCATGGCTGAGTATTCGCGCCCAAACAGGGTTCCTATGAATCAGGTTAGTTTTTTTTTTTTCTCTGATAGATCTGTTTACTTGAAAGCGTGTTCTTCTGCAGATGCAACCAGGCGCTGCAAATGTTGCGGGTGCCCCCGTCAGAGTTTCTTTCCTTTCTATGAACACAGGCAACAAAACACCATCTCCTAGGACAGAGGTCTTGAAATTTCCTGCCGGTTTTAACGTTTTGCAGGTGTCAAGTTTTACTGTTAAGGAACAAGATTTTTTGGATGCCGATGAAAACTACCGCGAAGAACTCGCTACAGCTGATCGGATTTGTTTTAACGTAGGGAGAGAGCTATACGTTTATTTGTACAAGTGAGTCATTTCACAGTAATGCTTTAAGAGCGTGCAAATTTCCGTTTCAGAGGTATTCACACAGCAGCAGATCTTAGTAAGCCAATAGACAAGCGTGTTTACAAGGGCACTTATCCAACTTGCCATCATTTTAATCAAGAAACAGCAACTACTACTAGTTGCAGGTGCTGTTGCCATCTTTTCCCTCTAATTTGTTGTAAAGAAGTCATTTATTCAGTTTTAGCTTAATAATTGGATTCTCTGCTGGCCAAATTCAGTTGATTGATCCTTTTCATAAAGAGTATCAATCTAGTCGTCTGTACAATGAAGAAAGATTCATCGATAAGACTGGTGTGACCTGCCTGCGTTGGGTCCCTGGTTCGTCTGTTTTATTTCGTATTTGCTCATATCTGTTCTCTGTATTATTTTCTTGTGGCGACGTCCTTCCTTACAGTTTTGAAGCAGGAAAGTTGTAGGTCAACGACAACACTTTCTTGTTTCTTACACAAGTGGTTATATGTATCTTTACAATGAAGAGCTGCAGTGTCCGATGGCTCCACCTGTCTACCAAACTTTCAAACAGGTTCTAGCATTGAAAGATAATATCGAGACTCTGTTACCCTTCCGCTTCTTGTAATCATTGTATTATCAGGGTGACAAATACGCCATATACACATGCAAGGCCAAAACTACAAGAAATCCCGTCTATCGCTGGCAAATTGGAGAAGGAGGTATCAATCAGTTCGCATTTTCTGGCCAGGACGCGAAGATGCTAGCTACCGTAGGGCACGTAAGTGACATTCCTTTCACAGAAGTGCGTTGTTTAACCGTGAATTCCTTAGGATGGATATTTGCGAATTTTTAATTATCACCAAATGGAACTACTTTCTTACATGAAGTCATACTTTGGTAAGTCTATCATGTTATTGTTTAATTTGATTTTCATCCTAGAATTCATTCCATGTTTCCTTTGACAAAGGCTAAGTTGCCTCTTGAGCTAAAGGGAGCGCTTACTAATCGGAATAAATACTTACCATGAAGTTATCAAGGTTAAAGCCAACAGTAAGCTGTTTCGAAGGAAATTAATGGCAATTAATACCAGTTTTTGTGTGTAAATGTCGAGTTCTGCTAGTGCGTCCTAGTATAAGCTCAAACCCTGCTGTACCATTCTGCTTCTTAGAATATTTTCATTCCTCAGTTTACTACATTATCTTTTTGAGACTTAAAAAGCTGCAGAGATTTAGATTTGTTCAAGTAGTTGTCTTTGTGGAAGTATGTTGAATTGTGGCTGTGTTTGGATGTCCGTGAAAGTACGCGAAATATATCGCTCGCTGGTTTTTTCCAGCAGTGTGTTGAACGCAGTGATCACACGACTTTATTCAATAAAATATGCGAAACCACACTTTGTAGTTGTGAAGTACGATTGAATCAGTTTCCCGGCGCAGATTATGTATTCACGTGTTCGGAGACTCGCAGTTGGCCCATGTTCACGAAAATACTTGAAGTCCGAAACGATTTGGAATGTCCTATTTAAATCGTTTTGTATCATCTTTCTTCACCAAGCACATGGGGATACTCAGAATTAGAACAGTTTCTATAGCTAAGTGGGTGCCATTTTAAATCCACCTAATATTGGGCGATGTAGGATGTTTATAACATTGGGCGATATAGAATGTCTACTATAGAGTTTTGTGGAAGAGTATACACTCTGTCCTTCTAATAAATTGTTCCTTTTTAGCTTGGGGCCGTTTTCCACTACCCTTTTATTCCATATAGTATATGCTTGACAGCTTCTGAAGGCATAATGCAGGATAGAAATTAGTCAACTCTGCTAAGAATGTGCGGACAACGTTCGAGCCAGTTTCTGTCCCTGCTGTGCGTCAGTCTGAGCTGCCAGTGCATTACAAGCTTATCTTAGGGCTTGACGTTGTACACCCCAGATTAGCAAAGAAGAGGATTATACCAGTTTCATGTTGAATTGAGGATTCCTAGAATTGGCGAGAGGTGAATGATGGTGAATGGCTATGATGATTAATATAATGGGC
>KN549447.1:24982-38574 GCA_000797555.1 Oesophagostomum dentatum | reverse complement strand
ATCCATTTTCAGGCCTCTGATGAAGACGAGTTGTTCGAAACGATAGGCCAATAAAGGATTCGCCTAAAAACCTGGTTGGCAAAGCATTGTTATTTGAAATATCTAGCATGCCCAGGTTCAAAGAAAGGAGAACGTGGAACTTACTCAGAAATGTGCTACTGTTTTTGCACTAAACGATGCGAACGAGAAATTTGAATGAACGGCTGAAGAACTCGAAAATACAGTTAGGCAGTAAAGGTGCTCCTGTAAAATAATGCCTGACAATTTCAACGCACTTTTCGGTGTGTGCGGAGGTTGTATTATTGGAAGGTTCGGGCTACATAAACGCAGTAACACCGAGATAATTGGAATTACTACTTATTACTCGTGCAAGGGAGCTCTCAGTTCCAGGTGGAAGACAAAATGCCCGTATGGACCTTTTAATTCGAATGATAGAAATCGGCCATAAAAAAAATCTGGAAGATTGTGTCTTTTATGCTGTGAATCCTCACCCTTGCGCACTGTTTCTTCCCACCTTATTCTGCTTTAAAATCCCGAAAATGAAAATTTCTCAAAAGGCTACTGCCGCCGTTCAGTTGTTTGTTGTTTCCTCCATGCTGTCGTATCTTACCCTAGATTTATTATATTTTGGTAAGCAAAAATCGTTTCTTATTGTAGGTCTCCGAGTATAGCACGTCCCTGAAAATTTCATGCACGGTAGTTTCTTATTTTGCAGGTGCAATTTGATCCATTCATGTGTACTGTTGATGGCGAGCATGAAATTAATGGCCTTGGTGCGTTAGATATAGGGTCTGACGATGAGAAGTCTTCACATACAGGGGCCGTTATGCAGAACGGACAAGACAGTAACGCTGCTACACCTGTTATGAGAGGTAATCATGACGGACGTTACATGTACGCCCTTGCTGAAATATGTTATTTCAGCTAATATGAGGAGGCCTCCACTTCAAACGTCTTCTTTTTCGAGATGTTCGTTTGCGTCATTTGGAACTATTAACGGAACTGGACACGTAAGCCTATTTTTATTCTTCGTTTTTTGGATTATAGGCAGACACATATATTAGGGTACTGGTGGTGTGTGTTATCGCATTGGAAGCGTTGGGCATGACACCCAGCTTTGTTTGTGGGATATCACGGAAGACATGTTGAAGGTATGTTCGATAGCCTTTTTAAGACTATAAGTTTCTTTTCTGCATTTATTATTTATTACACTAGGTACATACATGCAGGCACTTTTTTATGACTTTCGTGAAATTTTAATTTTGTTTTCCGTATATTGAACAATTTAATTTAGAAATCTGACTAGTATTTCTTCATTGGGAGCTTTTCATGCCCTTTTGGGAATTTTCCTCTGAATTTTTCTTTTCGTGCTAGGTGCTGTGGGAGTTCACTCATACGAAACGCGTACTGATTAAGTGTATCGTTAATGATCAAAAGCGTACATTATTTAGCCTGCAAATGTTCAGCGGCATCGAAATTCCACTATCATTGCGCCTATGCTGGGATTGGAAATTCAGGTAATAGTTGCCATAGCTTTTTCTCTTCATTGAGGCTACTGCTACCTTTTCTTTCTCTAACTTTCACATCTAAAGCCTCGTTCACACTTAGATGAAGTGGCATCAATGAACGTGTGTCTGTATGGTTAAGTGTAAGTCAAATTAATGAATCCGAAGGCAAACGCCTTTCTGCTTTGCGAGAGTAGCCACATTTGCGCGATGTCTCATTCAGGACTTCGTTATAATGGTAAAAAAGTATGGCGACATATGATTTCGACGTAGTAGTACACATCATCTTAAGCTTACTTATGCTGACATCTCGATCGGAAAGTTTGATCGAAGCCTTTGCGCTTTAGTACTGTATTTTGCCCGCGAAAAATTCGTAGCTCTGAGTTGACCGCGTTGCACGTGTGGCCTCTCTCAAAATCCAGTGATCTCTCTAACTCTGCCTTCTCCGCGTCTCCGGCATAGAACTACTGCCTTTCCGTCATGCTCGTCTGCGTCGCGGTCGGCTCGGAGACATGTATTTTTTACGTTGACAATATATGTGTTGGCGGTGGCCTAAAGAAAATCTCATTTTCAAGCTTGACGAACGATTTCTCAGCAATAGTTTCGCCCTGCACCGTCTTTTTTATAATTAGTACAGATGATCCGAGCTTCTTTGGCCATCCTCTCTCACCTTAGTCAGAATCGGAGTGGATGTTGAAAGTGTTAATTTTTGCCTCCCGAAAACTCCATTTTTTTACCGTGATTTGGGAAAAATTATGTTCTGATTGCAGCTGGCTTAGCGCAGAAAACACCTGAAAACCGCATACATGGTTTATCGTGTGCTTGCAAACGGTTTTTAAGCAGAACGTAGTAGATTAATGCAGATAAGGTCCGTTTCGTACCCTTTTTATGTTCTGCGTTTCCATCTCGTTTTTATTTCATTCAAATTTATGCAATACTCACTGTTCCCTGCTACGGCGGTTAATGTTTTATTCTTCTCCTTCTTTTCCTTTTGCAGACAAGATTGAGTCTGCCGTCACATACCGCTAATTTGCTTCGAGGTAAGATACTATCACCCCAAACAGTGTGCAGACACACAAAGTTCGGCGGCGCTGCACGGCACGTGGGTTGACTGAAACCGCAGATGCCAAGTGGCCAGCCGAAAGCCGCCGTAGGCGAGCTTTTGCATCTTCATACTATATTGAAAACACGGCTTCAGTTTTGACTGGAACTGTTCGCGTGTGCTCTTTTGTTAATGTCAGCCTCGGAAAACGAGAGCTTGAAAATTACAAGTTTTCCACTTTATTGCGACGCTATTCTTCTTTTTTCTGAATATTTTGGTCAGAATCGTTAGGAAATAGCTGACTCTCACTGTTATTCAAGTTTTCCATATTATAGAATCTCACTTTGCAAGTTGCTTTTGAACCGAACCCATTGAACAGAACCTAGTTACTCAGGCCGTTTTGGGTTTTTTGTTCGCCAACATAAAAGATAGTGGCTTAGCATTTGTAGTGCGTTATAGTTACCGTTCTACTTGCCATATATTCTCATCTTACCATTCTCTACTTTTATCCCACACCCACATTGTTCAAACAACGTATTCCATTCGTTTTCATGGGCATTTCCTTACGACTGTTATGCGCCTAGTATGCATTCATAACTCCGATACAGTTGTTAGTATCGCAGGTTTTGTTTTCAGTTATTTTATTTGTTTTGGCAATCCTGTGCCCTTATTTCTTTCCTTCGGCCTAGAATGTAAATTTTCTATTTTTGTTCCATTCGATGTAAGGTATTAGGCGAATTCCCGTCCTGTATTCATTTGTGGTTACCAGTTTTTGAGTTCCAAACAAAACTGCTTTTTTTATGCATTTCTGATATGCGTATTTTTTAGACATCATCTAGTCGTCTTGATCCACTTTGCGAGGCATCACCTGCACAATCTGTTGATAGCGCCAAACCAAAAAAGAAGCGTGGTTTTCACCGTCGAGGGTTCACACTGGGACGACTGGGCGGATCAAGCAGTGATCGGTATGTCACGTTATTGTAACCTTTGAACATACATAATGAATATTTCAAAGGCGTCGTTTGGAATCGCCGGCATCACTATCGTCGGCTGCTCTTGATGAGGCAAGACTGCTTGGAACACGCGCTTGCCCTAGAATGGAAGACGTACCAGTTATAGGTAGGCTTGAAAAAAATTTTGAGTTCCAGCGCAACATTGGAAAATTTTTTTTCGCTTTGTGATAGAACAGTAGGCGGAAGTCTACAAGCCTGCAAAACTAATTGGCAAAATTTTGTGAGAAACTTCAAACTTAGATTATTGCGATTAATTTGCACGTTTCAGAGCCGCTGATATGCAAGAAGATAGCACACGAACGATTAACAGTGCTTGAATTTCGAAAGGATTGTCTAGTTACTGCTTGCCAGGAAGGTTTTATCTGTACTTGGGCCCGGCCAGGAAAGGTTAGTCTGTAGCCTTGCAGAAAACGGTGCTTCACTTACTAGTTGGTGTAGATGATAACTTGGAAAATCTTGAATATATCATCTGTTTCAATTGTAGCGAAGTGAATTATTAGACAGTATAAAATCTATTGTTTCACTTTTTTTCTGAATTGTCCAATTTGCTTGATTCTGAAAAGGGGCATTTCGCTATATAGTTCATTGACTGAGCGTTCCATTGAGTTTAGGAGGAAATGTAAGTTTTTTTTTTGCATTATTACTATAGGTACTACTATGAGCTTTTACTAAACATGCTTCTGTAGTTCGGGATTAGTATAGAAATGGTTTCTTTTCTAGAAAGCTCACTGCGCTATTGCTGATTAAAAAACTATCTACCCATCGCTTATTTATATTTCGCCGCATTTTTTTTTCAGGCACCAACAACTCTTGTGAAACGTGAGGTCAACTCGCCGAACACCATGAGTTCTCCGACGGGATTTCGTGATGGCGTTTCACTGGCAGGTTGGGGCAACGTGCCAAGTGCCCAGGCGCTCAGTTAGAGTTCACTAATTTCTAATACATTTCGCTATATAGTTCACTGAATGAGCGTTCCATTAATTGCTGGTGAAGCGAGTCATCTCCAGGGCGCACGGTGCTCACATAGCAAATTTAGCTGTGTTTTTCTTCCGGTATTAGTAGCCAGAAATACCCGGTCTTTATAAGTGATGCTATCGAGTTTTCTTTCTGCCCATTACTTCCATTATCGTTCATGTACACAGTTTTGCGTACCCTCTCATATTGAAATGCCTTGTGCTCTTTTTCATTACGAAATTGAATGACTCACCATTGTTATAGATGATGTTCCTTGATATTGCTAAATCTGTTTCTCATGGCTATTCACCAACTTATGTTAATAATTTTTCCGGGTATAGGAACTGCGACATTGTACAGGCATTCGCTTTCTTCTGTTTCAATTTTATCATTGTCGAAAAGAGCTGGTTTGTTACCGCCAATTTAGTTGGAATGTAGATTCGTGACTAACGTGTAGATAGAGAGTATTTGTAAGACTATAAAATAAATTGAAAAATTTCCTAGTAACCAAATTTCTTCATCATAAATATTAAATATGTGAATGTGTGCCGCTGTGAACGGTTAAGTCCCTGCATATTGACACAATTAGTATTTTCTCTTGGAATGTCCTCATTTTAAGCCAAGAGGGAACTACAACAATTCTCCAGGTTGTAGTTCAGTACGCATGTCGTCTCCCTCTGATCAGGTGTCCTACGTGTCGACAGCTTGAACAGACATGACTGATCGTATTTGATCTCTCTGCCTTGTCATAACGTGTTCGCTTACTAGTATGAGGAGATTTGCTATAAAGGTCACCACGCATGGGGATCCCAACAAACCACAGCAAGGCTCTCTGCCCCTCATCTCTTGTGTGTCGATCACCGGGAAAATTCCGTAAGCATGCTTGTCGTGCTTGCCCTAGTTACGAGACTGAGTGGACGAGTTATAATGTTCTACCTTATCATTATAGTCTCTCGACAACTCGTTCGCTCACCCTCATAACGCGGACAAACGCGACTGGCACATTGTCGGCATTTTCTAGGTGGGCTTTAATTTTTGCCATTTCTAACTTTGGTTTTGGACAAAACTTGTGGCTAGGGCTACAATTTTCATAACAGGTGGTAACGATGTTGTCCAGTTAGCATAAGATTGGAGCCGGTGACATAGTGCGGTCAACGTGTTAACCGGAAAGTGAATTGAAATTGCATCACTTTGTCCTTATGTTTCAGCCCAAAATTATGTCTATCGGAGGTGTCTCTGATGATGCTTCGACCTCTCCTTCACTTGGCAACGGCAGCGGGGGTCTCAGTAAAGCAGAAGCAGAAGTTTATGACAGACAAATCCGGCTTTGGGGAATGGAAGCCCAGAATAGGTGAGATGTCCAACTTTTCGTATGTGTATTTATGTACCCTCTGTTCGTTCAGCGCAGGCGTCACTATCACTATGCGCGCGGTCGCGCCAACGCGGTCATCATTGGTGGTCAAAAGTTTTAGCGGCTGAATTTCAGTATCTGCTTTTTGGAGTCGTAAAGAACTCGTGCTAAATCCACCAGGAAAGATATCGCTAAGAGTCGAAATAGAAAATCAGACACCACTCCTCCATGTGCAACCGTGCGCTTGGGGAGACGGGCGTCTGCGGCGAACGAACAGAGCATACCCTTTGTTAATTCGGCACAAGCGTCGTTATTCCATGCGAGCGGTCACCCGAAGAATCCGAACTGCGGTCTCCAGCAAAAATATCGCTGGGGCAACCTGCTCGGTTCCGAAAATATAAATCTGACAGTAATCACGCGCGTGCAAAAGCATGTGCGGACAGAAGGGCGTCTTTGGCGAACGAACAGAGAATATATTTTTATATGTTTATGTGTATATGTGCTGTTTGTCTTGTTTTCGCTGCTCTCGCTCTGCGGAATGACGATACCATCTGCGAAGCGTTTCTAACCGCGCTGCGCTTGCTTCCCTGGAGCCAAGCCAATTTTTGTGGCAGTTGTCCTTCGCTGGAATTTTCTGTGTTTGGCTTGTTTTTCTTGATATTTCTTCACAGATATCTGCGTTTTCTTACTCCAGCGTACTTCACGAAAGCAGCTTGATGTAAAAGAACTGATGAAAGTAAAATAAATCACGAAAATAGGTAATAAACACCAGAAAGGCACGGGAGCGCAGGAGGAACGGATGCGGACAACTGCCACAAAATATTGCTGGATTTATGCGCAGCACGGCTAAAAACCGTATGCGGTGCGTATTCTGCAGAGAGAGAACTGTAGAGATGAGACAGACGGTATGTATATATAATAGTGTTTAGCCAACTAGTGTGCAGACTTACATATTTTAGCGTTGCTACGCGGCACCTTAGATGCCATGGTCAGAGATGCCTTGCGCTCGACTGTCGGTCATGCAACGATTTCAAAATTTTCGATTATTTGAGTATTCGAATATCTGGATCCTTGATATTCAAATACATTCGAATTCATTTTGAATACACGCGAGCCATATGGGACTAAAAATTCTTCACTTGTCGTTGTCGTAGAATGTGTGCAAACTCATCAGAAAGGCTGAGGCTTAGGCTTGACGAGATTAAGAGGTTGATCCGCTCATATTTACTAAACTCTATACCACTGATGGCAACGGTTCCGAGGAAGAGTTTTGGGAACCTCTGGAGATAATTTTGACGCCACATGAAATTTTTGTGCTTTAAAATTCATTTTTGTGAAAACTTCAGCAAAAATATTGTGATGGCTGCTCCAAATACTTCTTTCGCATCGAGAGAGAGGGTCCTCATTAATCCGCCGACTCACCATCAGCTCCAGTTTGTCGTGGCTGTTTTTTCCTCTCAAAATCCCAAAGTTATTTCTTTAAAAACGGAATACCTAGATTCTTCATCTGGTAGTTTTTGATAGCCTATACTTTATCCGCTATCATTTTTTGAATAAATCGAAAATCTGAGACAAAGTAAAAGTTCCTGTTGAGCGCCAAAAATGTTTTTATGAGATGTGAGAGAAATCAAATCTTCACTTAACTTCATGCCACACAGCGGAAGCTGTGTATCTTTGCTTAGAAAGTAATTCCAGCCGAAAGTACTCTAATGTTCGACAGTTCAGAAAAAAAGTCTTCATTTGAATATTCGAGTATTCGGCCCTTCCAAAAGTTGTCTTATTCGAATAGTTAGGTTTTCCAAGAAAAAAAAGACCTTTTCGATTGCTGGAATATTCTAGGGATTCTTCGAATACAACACTATAACACTGCATGCTTTGGAGAAATTGCTTCGACGTTTCTGATTTGCTTTGGTTTATGTTCTTTATGCATATTAGTCTGTCGTCGTACTTTGCGTGTTGCAGGCTGCGAGCTGCTAATGTACTCCTTTATGGCCTATCTGGATTAGGAGCGGAAATATCTAAAAATCTGATGCTTTGTGGTATCCGTTCGCTAACCTTGGCAGACGATAAGGTCACCGTCAAAGATGATCTCGACTCAAATTTTTTGCTAGAAAATGACTCTGTGGGGAAAAATGTTAGTTTCTCTTGTCAACTATAACAAAAAGCAAGGATTATTTTATATTTCAGCGTGCAAAAGCTTCTACACGGAAAGCACAAGCGTTGAATCCTATGGTGAAACTGGAAGTTTGTACAAAATATTTTCCTTTGTGACTGCACCTTTTTGTATCTAACTAACTCTAACTCTGTACGCACGATTTTTCAGGTTTTGGAGACATCCATTAGCAGCTTCACCCCAGAACTTATTTCCAAGTTTACTCTTCTGGTCCTCTGCGATCAAAACTACAGCGATGTCGTATTTTGGGACACGAAGTGCCGCGAACTCAACGTAGGGTATGTGTTGCAGCCTTCGTTTCTATTGCATCAACATGTAGGTTATTTTATTCTATAACAGCTTTCTCTTTTTTGCAGCTTCATAGCTGGCAGCGTATTTGGTTGGATGGGATTTGCGTTTTTCGACTTTAACAACCATTTATTCCTCTGGTAAGCTTCAATTTTATGAATATTACAGTCAGCAGGTTTGCACTTGTGAGCATTTAAGCTCCGTCGACAAAAAGCAAAATGCTGTATGCGATGCTGACGGCGGTGGCACTTCTAGCGTTCCTGAAGCAATTGATCTCGATGCTGAGAACGTTCTCGAGAAGAAGGTACACATGTCAACTAGTAATTTTGTTATCTAGTAGAGATATTCAAATATTGTTTATCACCGGACAAGAAACGCAGCTTCGTTGTAAATGGGTTTTGCTTTCCCGCAGGTTCTATAGTTATCGTCGGGTATTTGTCATGTATGTTTAAGAGAGATATAATATTAATTAATTTCACCATCTAGTTATATTTTTGTTTGTAAAAAAACTGCTTAATGTTAGTTTGCTGAGAACACTGTCTTTCTAAGCGTGCAACAAGAGTTTCTTTCTGTGCAGAAATTCCTCTACCCAACTGTTGAAGAAGCCTTCAATGTTGACTGGTCGAAAAAGCAGTTGATACGCAAGAGTCGTAGGTTGATTCCATGCAGCTACTTCCCTCTCAAAGGTAATGTATATGTTTGCTTCTCTATGCCCTTCTAACATCAGCATTTCAGCTATGCTTCGAGCCCAGAAGGAAGATAAGCTGACGACAGACGATGATGCAAACGTGAAGGTGCTGACAGAGATATGGACGGAAGAGGTTTGACTGACTTCTACTTATTGCTTGTTCTTTCAGTTGTTTCCTAACTCACAGAGAAATCATGAGCTTGATAATCTTCAGAAGTGGTTTTTAGGTGTTAATGGCTAATCACGAAATCGAAAAGCAGACTGTGCAAGCTGAACGCTTTGATTAGTACGTTAATTTTCCTTCGGAATTTTTAGATTGGTCGTAAAGTTTCTGCGATTTTTTTTCAAATCCTCCTGACTCTTTCCGCATGAGAACTCAGGAAAAATGGTATAGCATAGAATATACAAACATGTGGTTTCGTGACCTCACTATTCACCCTTCTCTCAAAACCGCTTGGATGGCTCATTTTGGGATTACTGTACCAAATGGTCCCTTATTCAACATTCCAGTGAGCGCCACTCGAAGCCATTATTAGCATTTCCCGCAGAGTGGTTGCACCTTTCTTTCGTAAGAGATTTTTTTGTGTAAAAATATTTTTTTCTTTTCACTATTGCTATACTGTCACCTTTCCTTTGCAGTTATATTGGTAGAGAAGAACACTTCAACCTGCAGACATTTAAATGTTTCACTAACGCTCTGCGTTATAAAAAAAAATGTCTTGCTAAATATGGAGGTGAACCGTTTCTTTCAAGTATTGGGATTTGATGTTCGTTCTGGACGCAGAAAAAGCATTCATGATGCTGATCGGTTCCGAAAGATAAGCATAGATGTACTGGGTAAATGCTAGGACACACGCTTCTGGCCCACGATGGAAGCAGGTTACGAGGAGATAAAAATGTTCGCAGAAGCTTTCTGGCCAACCTTATACTAGGTATCTTGGATGCTGCACGGGATATGCTGGCTATTCTATAGTGTCCGAGGAAAATCCGTAGCTCTGAGCTGACCGCGTTGCATGTGTGGCGTCTCTCCAAATCCAGTGATCTCTCTAACTGTGCTTGTCTGTGTCTCCAGCAAGGCTGAGCGGAATTCCGACTTCCGAAACTTCCGACTTCCGACGTTTTTTGGGATTCCGACTTCCGAGTTCCGACTTCCGAAAAGCTGCTTGAAAATCGGAAGTTTTCGGAAGTTCTCAACGCTATAGAAGGACATTTTGTGTAATTTTGCCCACTCCCGTAGGACATGACATTCTTAACACTGTTACGCCTAATCAGTCGTTAATTCGGTATTTGTAGTGCTTAAGGTTTAAACGGTATTGTCAGCGTTAATTGTGTATGCGAACTACATTCTAAATTTGTTGTCAGCTTATCTATCTTCTCAGGTGGTAGCACTGTACTTCCGAGTTCCGACTTCCGATTACTTCCGACTTTCGGTGTTTTTGGCACTTCCGACTTCCGACTTTCGATTTCGGAATTTTTGAAACCTACTTCCGCTCACCCTTGGTCTCCAGCATAGAACTACTGCCTTCCTATTATGCTCATCTGCGTCGCGATCGGCTTTAAGCTACGGATTTTTCTCGGGCCGTAGAAAAGTTGTTCCTCTTCATAAAGATGTACGCAAACTATTACTGTCTTCAAAGATTTAGTAAATACTTTAGTTTCTTTGGACCACAACTTTCTCCTGTATGCGCGATAGTCGGAGGATTAGCTGGCCAGGAAGCGATCAAGGTATGTGAGTCAATATTGAGTGAGCATGGTTCTTTTACAATAGTAAGCGAAGTAAGCGTATACAGCACCTTTTCTTTGTGCACAACATCTTTCTTAACTTCCAACTCTAAGCAGTATTTCATTGGTGAGTTTCTCTACAAGGAGTACCAACAGCGGCCTGCTCTTTAAAGGCAGCACCCACGGAAAAAATCGATTTTGAGATTTTTGCATTTTTTTATACGCTAGCCGCGTGGGTTACCCAAAACCAAAGTATGAAAGCACAAAAATTAAAACTCACCGAGAAAATATCGAAAACATACCCATCCCCCTTATCCAAGTTAAGGGGGTATGTGGACGAGTTTTCCGTGGACTTGTGCTTGAACAAGTACGCTCTGGTGTATCTACACCGATAGCGCGTCACTTCATGAAGGTCCAACGGCAGAAAACGCGAAAATCCATATCCAGGCCCGAAATGTACTTGTTAAAGCACAAGTCCACGGAAAACTCGTCCGCGTACCCCCGTAACTTGGATAAGCGATATGGGCACGTTTTCGAGATTTTCTCGGTGAGTTTTAACTTTTGTGCTGTCTTGCTCTAGCTTTGGACAACCCATGCGGCTAGTGTACAAAAAATGCAAAAATCTTAAAATCGATTTTTTCCGTGGGTGCTGCCTTTAAGGACCCGGTCATAGTTTGGGCAGAGGAACTCCCTGCGATGCGCATCATATCTTCAGATGAAAGTGAATGGCTGCTATGTGAGAAAGATTTTGCTCGGTGCTCGCATCCTGTAAAAGCGATGCGTGCTGCCGCTCGTTCTACCCATTCAGTTTATTGTCACCCTTTATCGTGATACAAATACATACTGTCTCCTCAAGTAGTCTGCGGACACACACATTCGAGCAGACACGTTGGGACGCGTTTGATGGCCGTGGATAAAGATGCCTGGCGGTCGATCGATTCTTGGCCCCGCCCCTTTTGTGTGTCCGCAGAATACTTGAGGAGACAGTACTGTCCCCTCAAGCATTCTGCGGATACACACATCCCGGCGGACACGCTGGGTCGCGTTGGAGGGCCGCGGTTAGAGATGCCTGACGTCGATCGATTGCCGGCTTCGCCCCATTTGTGTATCCACAGACTACTTGAAGAGACAATATATAGGAAGTGATAGACAACGTACTTAAGCAGAAATTCGGTGCACATTTATAATTATGTACTAATCATGAATGTGAGGTGTTTAAACAAACTGACAACTACATATTTCCACACTTCCGATTTCACGGCAAGAAACTTTACCTGTTGTTTGATTTTCCTTATAGTCCCCTTATCAGTGGTTTGTTCACGTGGAAACTTGCTAAATTTAGAACAATATCGTATGAAGTCTGCCGGACTATGACTGGGTCTTAACAAATAACTTTGTTTCTGTTTCAGTACTATTGCATCATAGTTGTTATAAGTAGGGACTCGTCGATGATAAGCTCTTTTTTCAAAACTACCAGGTATTCGCGGTTACTGCTATAATGAGGTCCAAGCGCGCTGACTCTGAATGTTCTGCCAGAGAAACTCATCAGCAGAATTTTGGCGGGTTGCGCTCTTCAACATAAAGGTCAAATTATCATTCCTCATACATGTTCATATTGCACAAATGTAAGGCTACTAATAAGTGCAGTGACAACTCAGCCCTCTTCTACCTATCATCTTCTTTAGTGCAGCGCATTTGCACAAAATGGGTGCGCGCTAATCATACAAAGCCAGTGACGTCAGAGATGGGGGTAAATCGATGGAATTTGTGCAGTTGCACCTGACTAGGGTAAAGGGTAAAATTAATATAAACTAATTTCCTTTCAGGCGCTGTCAGAAAATGAACGTCCTCTCAAGAACATTTTCATCTACTCCGCCCTTGATTCCACGGGCACCATGTGCGACTTCCCGCCTTCTTAATTTCGTTCTTCGGTTTTTCGCATGCTTACGTAAAACGGTGTTTCATGATTTTTGAAGGGTTCAGATCTCTCTTAAGGACATTTTGTGGTTGTTAACAATTTATTACCTTTGTTACAAGATGTTATCATTGTTTTGAATAAACGTTATCATTATGGAGTGGTAGCATGACACCATGATGGGTCGCCTTTGCACTTTTCTTTTTGCCACATTCGTAGTATCTGATCTTCCTTTGTGAGCGGCTGCATTGTTGAAAATGAATAATCTTCGTTTTATGCAAGTAAAAGGCATGATGTAGAACCTACTTTTTGTTCACCGATGCCAAAATTGAGTGCTTTCATACTGCGCCGATTGATGTGTTCAATGAATACCTCTCTGAGCATAGCTAATGTCGTAGGTGGCATGCACGCAGCGCAGAGTTGGCATTCCTTAATCATACAAGTGACGGAAATATGCAGTGTGTGGCGTAGCTACTGAAGTGTAGCTATAGGGTATATTCGTAGTAACAATTTTTAAACATGAGCATGCTTCGTCACGGAACTTTGTGCAGGCGCAGAAAGTTCTTCAGAGCGCTTCGAACATTTGAACAAGTGATTTGATTTCATAGGCAAAAAAAACACTACAAAATAAGGGGAACGACGTGTATGCCCAGTGCCCAATCTTTCTAACGCCGTTGATAAAGTTGTATGTTATTTCATCTTCGAGGGTGTGCCACGTTAGTAGACTTCTCGTTCGGAAATGTTTGTCGAATCTTCGAATTTTCGCTTACTGACATAACCGACCAATAGAATAAAAATTCGGATTTCATTCGGTTCAACAGTAAATCACATGTTCGATAGGCCATTTATCTGGGGATTTTACCTAAGCACATCTCCCTCCTTTCAGCAATCATTTATGTCGATTATTTTCCGCTGACGTAATTTATCAGACACTGCTGTAG
>KN549446.1:129521-139867 GCA_000797555.1 Oesophagostomum dentatum | reverse complement strand
TTTATTGAATTTTATAGAAATATGGCATATAGTTTTGACGCGGCTAATTTCGCAAAAAATTAATAAAATCCAGAACAGACAAAGAAGAGGGATCTGCTGCAGTATACCCGGGTTTCCCTGATCGACGAATACAATGGTATGCAGATCATCTCAAAAGTCTTTTGCGTTTGTGAGATATACACGATTACTGGGGGTGGCATATAGTTTTGACGCGCACCGTATTTTGGAAGACGCTGCCCTTTTTAAAGTGATAAGAGAAAAGCAAAAGGCTGGTCGTTATTCTGAATTCGTCCATGTAAAGTGTTGAGAAAAACTTTTTGAGCCGATTACTGTAATAGGTGTCAATGTTTTATTTTGAAAGTTCGCTGTCGATTAAATAGGAGATAATGCGAAGGAATAAACAATATAGCCTTGTCTGTAGTTTTTTTATAACCAATTTTATATCAACGGTTTTTGCATAAATACATGTTGCCAGAAGGGACTGATCAAGTGAAGAACTGAAATACATAGTGACAAAAAAATCGAATATGTTTTTTAGGTGTCTCGCCAATGCTTACTTCGTCAACTACCTTTTCTCAAGACTCCGATACTGCTACCACATATTTACCAGAAGAACAGACAGATTCGCTTTCCGCCATATATGAAACGACTATAGATGGGTCAACATCAATCCTTGCGATTCACGACAATGACGATGCTACCGAGGGCTTTCATATAACCACTGATTTCATCGAAACTACAGAATTCATTATTCCTACAACTACTCACCCGCCATATTGTATTCCATATCGTGACCATCCGCTGATCAGCGCCTGCCATAAGGGTATAATGGGGTCTGTGTCCGCATTTCTGGGCCTGAGTAGAATATTAGTGTTTTTTTTGCAAGAGATATCTTTCTAATTCGAAGAAATTTCACATTATAGAAAACTGTCATCGCTTTCCGCTGAATCGCCGACAACAGCATCTGTGCACTTTCCTCTTTACAACATTTCTACTGAGGACGTAGTAGCGTTGTGTGACGATTTAAGAGATGCCAACAAGTGTATGGATGGTGTGGACAAGCTCTGTGCACATCCGGTCAGTAGCGCGAATGAAAATCGTGCTTGACAGTATTATAGCTGCATTGATAGATGTAAAAGAGCCATAACTAATAGATGAATAGAAGAACGAGCAACATTTACGATTCTCTCAGTCAGTGAGAACTTTCAGCTTGTGACGTTTTTGAAGCAACAGTTCGATGCCACTTGCGAACTTCTCAAGATGCGCGACTTCGATGTCGATTACTCATGCATCCAAAAGAAACTGCTGGAGAGAGAAGTAGTTACCGGTTTTAATAACTTTTGAAATTACGTCTCTACTTTAGGATTGCATTGTGTATGTGAATGGCACGCTCGATCCTGCAGAAGACAAATGTGAAGGACATGAAGATTTCCTGAGGTTAAATTTAGAAGAATTATGTAATTTTTAAGTGAGGCTTATAGAAGCTTCCTACATCTTTGAATGACCCAATAGCACGATTTTTGTGGAAACTTCACATTCATCAGTTTTTACTGAAGGACGCGAAGAAGCACACAGTCTTGCTTGTGACTATCTCTAAGCTTTCAAAGCGAGAAGGTTTCAGATAGAAAAAATTTTAAAATTTCCGCAAAAAACTGATTATCGTACTATGTCCGCAATATGTATGTTAATCCCTTATAATTGTGGAGTGAACTGTTAGGTCGTAAAGAATGAAATGTCCGACTTTGCTTAGTACTAACCTCAGCAGGTGATGAATCAATATTGCTTTCGATATAAATCGTTCTAATTTCTTTATAATAAAGAGAAAACAATGTTCTTTTGAAAGAGTACCTAAAACGGATCGTAGACCCACAAAATGTTTTATAAAATTTTAACTTAGGTGACTGGCGAGCCAAAAAAACCGTGTCATTCTAAAAAAAATCGATTCCTTCTTGGAATGATCCAACTTTTTCTCTAAAAAGAGCATCAATATCAAATACATGTTATACTGTACGTTGGAAAATTTCCAAGCGGAGAAAATAAGCGTCAAATTCGCTGCTGAGTGCGAGGTAAATTCACTTCAATTTGGCTTTCGTACCCCGAACTTTACTCTTACCTGCAGTGGCTTAAGTGAAGGACTGAACCTTTTAAAGCATTTCCTAGATTTTTTGAAAATAGCTCAAAAATTCTGCTTATTCCGTAAGATGTTCGCAACAGTTCAAAAGAGAATCCTTTGTCGGTTCTTGCGTAATCTATTACTGCTCGTGTTGCACATTTTTCTCTCAGATATTCAGGTTCAAGCATTCTTCTTTGAAGCCGACTATTTCATTTTTAATGACCTAGTAAATAGTCTTTAGAAGATATCAGTGAAGAAGTGCATACTGTCACTTTCCCGCTGGGAAACTTCTCATGACTTCAGAGAAAAAAATCTTGAAAAAACTCAAGAATCATCCCAAATCGGTTTTGACGATACTTTAACAAATATCTTTTCGTAGGCACTTTTCGTTGCCTATATGATGAGAACCAAAGGGCTAACCCAGAAAAGACAGCTGCTATGACTAGTATCAAGAGATATTTATCTTTATGTAATACACCTAACTTATCTACTTACCTGTACCTTCGTAATGTAGACGATACTGATGAGCGAAGGGCACCAGCAAGACTAGCCATCCAAGTTTGATGTCATTTTCCTTCTGCCAAAAATGGGAAATCTGAAAGCAGTGTTTTTGTGTTTTGATTAGACGCTTTTCGCAGATTTTTAACAACTTACAAAAGGAGAAAAGATTCCATTTCGACGATATATGTGTGGAATCGTGCTAACAAAAGGAGAAAAGATTCCATTTCGACGATATATGTGTGGAATCGTGCTACCCTTTTCAGTCTTTTGGCATGCGTATACTATAAAAAATCGGTTCAAGGAAAGCAAAAGAGAAAAGTGTATTTTTTTGAAAACTGGTAAAATTCCATTCGGAACTTATCTCGAAGTCATTACAAATCCCATGGCAATAAACAGTTGAAGGTGCAATTAAAAAACAAATGCTTTTGTGGAGTTGTTACTCATCGCCGAACTTGCAACTTCATTTGAAGAAGTAAAGTTCTAGCACATTTGTCTGAAATGTTGACCTTTTCTTCTATCGCGCATCATTAAATTAACTACGCTCTAAAGGCCCATTCATACCACTCATACTTAGACGCGCTCGCACCTGACAGACGCATGACACTAATATGCAAAAGCGTCAAGCGATCTTTTCTAGCCTAGCTCTCCGCAGGATGAACCTACAAATGATTTAGAATTCTACAGCCCTGTCAAAAACTACCATCTTTTCTCAAAACGCTAACTCGAATGAGACCTCGAGCGGACACGAAAAACTTACCACGAAACGTAGGCGCTGGTATCTCGATTTGTTGATCGCTCCTATCTTTAGCCTATAGACGTGTTGGCGTCGACGTTGGCGCCTGATTATGAATAGGCTTTAAGCATGACCTTCTTTTGCAATGTTTGTATATGTTATTTATACAGTGCTATTCATATGTATATGACACTCCCATTTTAGTGCAGTAAGTTTTTGCGTTGACAACACAGCCAAATACCGGTATTTTCTTGTTATTAGAGCGCGAAATAACGCCTAAAAGCACGCTTCTGGGCAAACAGCACGTACACTGTCTTTTTGATGAGTTTTTGATGTTTCCTGACTGTTTCACAATTGTATGAACTTTTGAAAAAAAGTGTCTCCTATAAGAAGACAAGCGGAAGCCGATGCATATCTTTATGAGAGTCTGCGACCAATATTTGTTGACTGTTGTTCTATACAACTGCTCATTCACCAAAGCCTGTAGGATGATATTAGACAGTTTTCTAGAAAGGGTGTCAAAAGCATGAAAGAGAAGAAATCTGTTTGTCTACTAAACGCGTGTGGATGTGTGTAACCCCGAAAGAATCCCATTGAACTAATGTACCCTTATTCATCATATTGTTTTGGCCCCAATATGGACACTGACCTACCCTGAAGATGCTTCCAAACATATGCAGTGGCTACTTCTGCAATGGTTTTCATAATAACAGCGATGTTTTTCCTAGTAATATTGTCTTCATAAAGTAGTGCAGCTTTTTCAGGTCCCTGATTTAACCGCTCTTGCTCTTCTGAAGATCTATTCGAGTGTTTACACATCTAGGTTCAAACATTTGTCGGCCCAGAGGCGCTCGAGGACGGAGTTACTTGATCATTACCGCAGCTGCCAAAACGAGCTTGGCAAAAGGTCATTTGCCTGCTGGAGGTTCCAGTTGACATAAGCGACAGTTTAAAAAAGAGATCTGCCTAGAAGTTGCGATTTGTCATCGCTTCGGCATTTGCGGCAATGGTAAAGAAGGGAACGTTCTTTTCTAAGCGTATTTGAGCTGATTGGGCTTACACCTAAACGCGTCAAACATTAGGCTGAACCACCAAAAATGCAGAAGCGGTCAAATCAAAAAAAAACTAAAAGAGTTGTAATGCTACGCTATTATAAATTAAAAAGCATCACTGTTATCATGAAAGCCTTGCAAAAGTACACAGCATCTCTTAGGAAGCATATTCAGAGCCGGTCAGTGTCCATATTGAGCTGAAACAGTATTATGAGGCAAATGTGCATTAGTTTAGTCGGATTCTTTTAAAGGAAGACATATCCTAACATTTAGTAGCAAAATATTTCCACCTCTATGTGTTTGACTGTTTTTCCAAAAAATGTCTTATATCATAATGTAGGCAGAAAAGAATGAGCAGATGTGTATAAGAGAAATTAGGAGATATTGGTTACACACTCTCATGAAGATACGCAACGGCTTCGGCTTTTCCTCTTATAAAAAACGTCAATTTCTCGAAAGTTTCATATGATTATGAAATTAGCGAAAAATCTTCAAAATTCGCCAAAAAGAATTACACACGCTTCGTGCCCAGAAGGGTGCTTCTAGGGTTTTTTGCGCGCTAATTAAAAGAAAAATATCGGCATGTGGCTGGTTGTCAACGCAGAAACTTACTATGCGAAAATGGGGGTGGCCCATAATTATGAGACGGACTATATTTTATTTAGCTGCATTAAAACAGAACTTGAACAAGTATGCGGAGAGGAATCCTTTAATAGTGTGGTCACAATGTTGCGAGGATACGGTTGCAACGTTTCAGACGGTAAGCTGTTCAAATTTTTTCATGACTTGTAAAGATTATTCCGGTTTCGTAAGAATTCTGAACAGCACAGTAAAAGAGTGCCAACGAAGTGATTTGAAGTTTTTAGTGCGTAGAAGGGTGATCTAGTGGAGCTGTTACCTGTAATTTTCGTCCGAGATACTTCACTCCTTTACTGAATTTCTTGTTTTTTATTTGTCAGGTATGGTGCCCGGAAGCATTTGCACGTCGTTGGCCATGTAGCATTTTAACAGGCAAAATGAGGGGTCAGCCAACTTGGTCGCGTTGTAATGTAGTTCTCTTGCTGTTGATCAAGCTTGAAGACATAAGCAACCGGGTTTTTTTTTGCTTGGCACATTAAGACACGTTTTTCGATACGCTAACAACAATAAAAATCGTTACCTCTAATGAAATATCAACTTTAACGTGCAGAAAGACCAAGCCAAGCTGCTTCCATATTGTTAATTCATTGTGCAGTTTCCTCCATTTTAGATATATCAGCGAATGTTCTTTCAGAAATCATAGCTGCAAGCACACCTGCGCCCCGTAACACAACAACAACTTTTCTCAAAATAAATCCAACATCAAAGCCAACACAAAAAACATTGACTTCCACCACAACCCTGCCTACGACTGCATCGACATCCGCATATCTCAGCACTACTGAGGATGGAAGCGGCGACCAGTCTGAAAAAATAGAAGCAACTACTTTTATGTTGAATGAGGAGGGTATTTTGAGAACAACTGAAGGTGCAGTGATTCAAACCGAGTTTCAAAAGACTACAAGTTTGGAAGAAAGTCCGACGGAAACCAATACACCCTTTACTGAGAGCAGTCTGGAATTTCGAGGCAAGGCTGTGCTTGACAGCTCGTCGGAAATGGTTACGTCCTCTGAAGAAGACGAGCAGCTGGATGACTTTGAAATCGACGATCCTCTGTTCAACTATACTATCTCAAGAAACTGCACAGAAAAAATGCAATCACAAGTAAGTTTTTTTCTCTTACAAAAACAAGAGGACAGAAGTGTACAGGGTGGGTGGGTGATAAGCGCTTGGAATTTTGCAGCGTGAATGTGCTTTTGATTCAATTTCCGTGTGTTTCATGACAGACAAACGGTTTATAAGCTAAAACGAACGAATCATTCTAGCTCGGAACCAGTCTTAATTCGTTTCATCAATATATGGGATACCCGGTCGTAAGGGGTACCAAAAGTGAAGGTCCAGGACTTGGGTAAAAGTGAAGGTGGTCAGGCAGAAAGAGGGGCGTCGTCGAGGGGGGGGGGGGGAACTTGGATCGAAGTCGAATTGTAGGCTTATGTAGAAAACTTTTTCGGAATGCGTGATGCTCCTGCAATAGAATAAGGTTTGCCATATCTAATGACATATTTAGTTTTGCAGCTGCTCTGCAAGTGCTGGAAAATTGCGTCAAAATTGAGCAGTTTTTAAGCTTTAACTGTAAATATTAGACTTCAATAAAAAGCAGTCTCAAACGAGGTCCTCATCGGACTCTTCTCGTCGTGGAGAATCGAAATATATAAAACGGGCCAGTTATGATTAGATTTCAACTCTCAGTTGATGGAGCACGGCCATGTTATCTTCGATTCCACAAAATGAGAGGAATCCGCAGAGGACCTGTTTGAGATTGCTTGTCATTGAAGCCTGTTATTTGCAGCTAAAGCTCAAAAATTGCTCAACCTTGAGGCAGTTTGCCAGCGCTTCCAGAAGAGTTCTTGCAGAACCAGATAAATCTTTGATAGGGCAAACCTCCCTCTATTGCAAGAGAACCTCGCATTTGGAAGAGTCCTCTGAATGGTGGTGAAATAACCCGAAAACTGAGTGGGTTGGAGAGATGTCCAAAGGGAAGTCCACCTCTCGAGCCTTGGAAAATTGAAGGTCCTTGGCGTAAATTTAGATAGTATTCCACTTATGTTCATCAAATTCTATCAAATTTGCATACTGGAATGTCAGCTTCGACATGACGTTCATCGTGACTGTGTTGTACACGAAACAAAAAACTGGGGTCTTGAGAAAATCAGTTTCAGGGATCAAAATTTTTTGCCATTGATCCCGTGCGTGTTTGACAAAAACATCTTCAGCTGCTTAGCCAAGGCCAAAACAAGAGCCATACAGAAATATCATTGTAGGTATCTTCCATACTATGAGTGGCCCGCCGCTGTCGTTGCTGATAAAAACCTCGCGATTAATGCAGCAGATCATCAGAAAGGTTTCGCTACCAGCTACAACCTCGAGCACTTCCACTTCCAGTGCTTCACGCTACCGCAACAATGTCTATTCACCCCTCCTCCTCCTTATCCCAGCTCATTCAACGCCTTCAACCAATGTTACACTCAGAAACTGCTTCTAAAATTTTGGAATGGGGAGAAGTAGTTGTCAGTGTCTTCCGTAGTCGTATTTGAAAACGGCTCGGACCAGACCACGCATGGCACCACTATTCAAAAAAAACATTACTTCTGGTAGTCCCGTACGATACATTTTGAGTAGAAAGTCTTAGAACTAGAGACGTAATTTGCAAAAGTCGACGATGCATTAGGTAAAGCATGTTATTTATAAAACTTTAAATTACCGTTTTGCCACATATGGCCTCTATACTTTGGGAGTATAGACATTTCCGTTACATTTTGATTCGGCTCATCTGTAACAGAAGATATCGCAAAAACGATACAGTTCCGCGTTTCTGCTGAATAGTTCACTGATACATTACTGGAGAAAAGTTGACAAATATTCGACCGTAACGCGTGACTTTGAGCAACGGTATCCTATTGGAGGTGCCTTTGAACAATTTCTAGAGAAACGATCTGTTAGATCCACTCAAGCCTATAATTTACATGCCATGCTTGTTCTACTTGCTGCTATTTTGTTTGCTTGCGCTGCAGTTAAAGTACAATCTCGAGTACTTTTCACTTATCCTGCATTTGCAAGATTCTTTATTTGAATCTTTATGTTAGCTCGAAATATTCGAAGTGTGTGAGATTAAACGTCATCCTTCAGGCGAGAGTTTGTACAGCGCCACTGATGCGAACCTGGGTTGCTCTTCGGGCGACATGGCCCCACCTAGCTGAGGTATGTTCATGGAAAGTTTGTCTCTTGTGACAAGCAAGACAGAAATCATCATATTTTGTGTCTTCACAGCAATCTTGCATAGGTTAGCTTCCCAGTCTACAAATACTCACGTGTCGAACTATTAGAATTATGCGACAGCTACGCGAACGTGTTCTTGTGTGCTAACATAGACGACATTCGAGAATGCATCATGGATGAATTGGTAAGCTACACTGACCTTCGTCTTCTACGTGTTCAAAAAAGCAATAACGGAGTTAGCGTTTTCACCGATCAATGCAAGCGGCATGTCGAAAGCTGGAGGCTATACTTAAAGATCACTTTTTTGCTTCAGACTTCCGGCTGGTATGTTCGCATGTGGATTTCAGTGAAAAAAGTTGCAAAGGCATACGGTTACCAAGTAAACTACTCCGTTTCCAAGGTACTCTTGCATTACATTTAGGTACGTTTCGCACAGGACCACCTTGGTTACATTTGCTCACCCCAAAACATACAACGGTTTATGGAACACTATGATTGCATAATGGAACAAGAAGCCTTAAGAAAAGGAAACTGCAGGCGATATATTATTGGGGAAGCGATTCCGGGAAGAGATGAGGTAAGCTGTACAAAACATTCAGCAATGAGGATACCAACTTTGGTTGTTTCCTATTTCCTTCTCAAAAGAAAGTTCCGGGATAGTTTCGTAGCTGTAGAACCCTCGCATATTTTCAAATACGTGATCGGTCACCGAAGACTTTTTCGTACGAATTTTCTGTTTTCACCTCTACTGTGGAAAGTTTATATCGTAAGTTTGACTTAAGGAACCACTTTAACATGGATGATCTAGATTTGGGTATGCGAGAGGTTCAGCTTCATAGGTTTTCAGTAAAGACTGAACAATGGAATCTTATATACTTCTAGAATGTCTATGTTCGCGGGATGCAACCCGTCATCAGTCACTCATTTGCAATTACTGGGGATAAATAAATTTCCTCTGCATGATTTTCCTTTTTCACCTCCTACTTTCTACCATTTTCTACACCGCACGCAAGCGGAATCTGTTAGAAATATTGAGCTATGAAAATATCGAAGTCTTTTACTTGATCAGGGAGCAGGTTTTTTAAAAGCATAACTCGTGCTACAAGTGCAATACCACACCAGACCTGCAGATAATCAAATATGGGGTGATCTGAACAAAAGAAAAACAGCTTCCAAAACATAACATCTGAATGCCGTGAATGCCTACCAAGAAATAAGATTGCTCAAATTTGTACTACCAGTATGCAGTCCGGAAACAAAAAACACTAGAAAGTGGTTCTCCATTATGCGTAAAACTTTTCCAACACAAGTTTTTAAATACAAATGTTAAATATGTTATAAAAATGTTAATATGTTTTCACTCTCTCAAACTTCAGTTACCTAGCATTCAGGCTGTTTACCAAATGTGGTTTACGGGGACATCGCCTACTATGCGGAGCCTTACTGGGCGTGCAGTTTCATTTCAGTTGGCAGAAGTCTTGCTCTCGTTGCCGCTATTCTGCGTAACTGCATGCAAGTGCGATTTTCGTTGTTTTAAATCATGACTTGATTCGGCAAGGGTCGGTCAAAACGAAACACCGGAAATCACGCCCGCACCATGCGCAAACGATGGCGGTTTCTCATAGAAAGGCTCGTCCCGAAATGTCAAGGACTGTACACTAACAAGGGAAGCCATTATAGCGATTCTCATGTTCGGGAATGAGACATCTGCTAAGAAAAGGCTTAGAGCAGGGGTATTTATGAAATGTTTATGAGGGGCTTTCAATCTGATTTTATTTGAAAGGGAACCGTACAGGTTCTGTAATCAGAAATCTCGATCGTCACAACCAGCGAGCAGCTGTAGCGCAGTGGCTAGTGCGCTAGACTCGTGCTTAAGAGGTAGACGGATCGATCCCCGAGTCTCCCTTCGCTTTTACAATGAAGGCCAGAAATAGAACTGATCTCCACAGTCAAAGCAATCCACATTCCATTCGAAGTATGGAAGCCTTGGATTGAATTTCAGTTGAATTGTTTATGCATTGTTATGTCGACTGACAGCGACGTTGCTCCTCTTCCCTTTCTTCTTGTTCTGTTATAAAAAAGCTGAGCCTTC
>KN549445.1:90159-104406 GCA_000797555.1 Oesophagostomum dentatum | reverse complement strand
CCCATTCTTGGGGGCCCCCCCCCCGCCCCTCCCCCCTCGGACCGCCACTGTCTTCTATTTATTTGCATAGGTACATGTAAACTAACATATACGCAAGAATAAAATATCTACGTGTCTTCTAAACAAGCAGAAATATATGAACTTGAAGGTTTTTTGTGAGGTAATCTCATATTGTTCGATGGTGTTTTTTAAAAGCAACTATCATTTCGGATCCTTGAGCGGTGGAAAAGAAGTGTAGCGAGAATACTACCACACACTAACGCTAATACTAATGTACTTCAGAAAAAAGTGTTTGGACTTGGTTTCTGTGGCCTCATCTTAGTCACCATTTCATTCCTAGAATTCCTCCTTCTTTTTCCATCCCTCGCTGTACGTTTCTTGCCCTGATGCAGGTCAGCTGGACCGGAGGCGTGTGTGGCTGCGTCTATATGTGTATTCAGTGAGCGCCACTCGATACTCCGCTATGCCATTTCGGTGGCGCCTGTGTCTTTCCAAACAAGAACTAATCTTGCCAGATTGGATGATGCAGCTTCTGAAGAGGTAACAATGCACAGCGGCCTCGATCATCCTTCAGTTAACGACGTGCGTTTCTGACAAAATGCATCTAGATATGATGGAAAATCCTGTCATTGCATTTTCTTGTAAATGTGTGGTGCATGCATTGCCATTCTTGAGTCTAGTGCTGAGCGGCTGTCGCGTTTTCGTAGACTCTAGTTGTGCGTCACTTCACAACTGCATGTTTGCATAGAAGCTGCGGCTCACAGCGCTGTCGAAGGTTTATAGCGAAGGAACACATTGATACTACTCAATATCTTTTCGTAATGTCTGTGCACCTACCCGAGCATCTCTAGTTGTGTTTTGCGGATTATTCTCGGTTAAGAACACTTTCTCGATCAGCCAGCAAGCGTTGCATTGGCTTCTTTGAAATAAAAGCACAGAGCCGCAATTAGCTGACACTGTGACACTGCCTCACTTTCTCCTCTCTTTTCAGATGCCGATGGTATCATAGCATAGCACATTATATCTTCTTTGCTCGTTGGGCGCCCCAGTTTTACTCTCTCTCCACACTATACTCCTATGCGGCATGATAACTTGCCTTCATATCGATCTTCCCATCTCGTACATGGATTACTTATTTAGTTTTATCTTCTTTCGGAGTGCATAAGTGTGGCGAACTAATGATTGGCGCCTATGCCTAATGTTGTCATGTGGAGCGGATTAGAACTAGGCAACGGATTTGGAGTTTCATTTATTGCCAGAGCATATTCGGTTGGTCACATCTGCTAAGGAGTTCGAATAAGTTTCGGCAACCAAAAAAAAAGTCCAGAAATGAGGTGAAGCTGCTAGAAGAGAGTGCGAAATGTTGTAGACTAAACAGCTAAGCAGCTCTAGAAAACTATGGTGATGCATTCGTCCCGACCTTCGGTGCTCGTCTTCATCATCTTGAAAGCGTAGTCATTGCTCTTCTCATACCGCTGCTCACATATGCGTTCGAAGTGTTTCTGAAAGTGGTGACTATTGAGTGAAGTTTTGAAATAGTCCACCTTCTTATCATTAGTTGATTGCTAACTTTAGCTGTTTCGGAATGTTTTTCTTTTTGAAAGGAAAAGGTAACCGTTCTTGATCATAGATCATTCCAAACTCTCTTCTCTTTTTCTTCGTTATTATTTCTAGTGGTACCGAGTGAGATTGGGCCCGATTACTTACGATTATGCGCCAACAAATCATGTGAGTCATGTGAGTCATGTGACCTGTTCAGAAACATTTACAGACGCGAATTCCGTAAATATTATATGGTAGTACTACTCATTATGCACAAATAGATTTGTTACACCGATGCTGGTCGTCGAGTTTGTATGTGGGTTTTTATGCGTACAGTGGGTTAGGGTAAATCACACTCGGTGTGTATTATATACAGTAAGCGCTCGAAAGTATTGAACACCCCATTTTTGCATGTTACCGTTATTCCTCATATATTTTCATAGGAGCTGCTAATCAAGCGGAAATTTGTGGGTTTTTTAGAAGGTCTGCACGAGTTAACCCTGGTGAGCAGCTTCGCTGTGCCATTTTGGCGAATTATACGTAGCCTGATTCAGTTTTTGTCACTTTCCGAAATCCGCTAATAGCATTCTTGTCTCTCAATACTAGAAAGAATAAAAATATGCATTATATACCAAACGATTTTCTGCATCTTATAGCATACAGCATACCCCAAAACATTCTGTCCTGATATGGAAATAAATTTGAAATTGACTTGATCGATTTTCTCTAAAATTTCTACATTTTCCTATTCAAACAAGAGAACAGTTTTGTGGGCTCCAAACGAAACCTGAACAGCTTTCTCAAGAGTCATAAAGAGAAAAACATGGATACATGGCAGAGATGCTTAATCTGTAAAATATCTGCAAATCAGTTTGTTCTCGTTTTGGAATCCGCACATTTTGATGCGGACATCATCTGCAGAGACTAACCAGGAAGCGCAAAATTTATCCTAGATTCTTCAGAACTCCAGACAGTAAAATAGGCTTACAGCAGCCCAGGTACATCTCTCATTAATGAGAAAGAGTTTTATCGAAAAACTGGACAAATTCGATCTTGAGGGGCATACTTTTCTCGCAGACACGCCGTTTAGTCAACCCAGACATGCATAAAATTCATCATGTTTGCTTGCCTCTGATACTTAAAATAAAAAATTAATAGTTAACCCAAAAATGGGGTGTGTAAATACTTCCGGTCGCTACTGTACGTAGCAGGTACAACAAATGCGTCGGCAACCTCCGTTTTGTCCGTTTCAATAATGCTATTTTTATTGAAGTGAACCGAATGAGATAGCTTGGCAAGTGCATGCTTGTAGTAATTGGAGCATATTTTTTTAAAGCTGACTTCTTGTTTGAGGATGTGGGCAAGAATGGAAAAAGAAACTTGGAAGCAGGTAGAAATGCGCTGGTTTTTGTTTAGGCGGAATAGCGAATTCAGAGGGAGGTTTCGGTTCCGAACCTTATCCTTCTACCAAGTAGGCGATGCCTTGTTAGCTGTTGAACTTTGTTAAATTACGCTAGTGGGGTCAGTGGAACCAATCAGTATCTTGATCAATCTTGCTGAGATGCGAAATATTTAAACTAAGATAATTTCCGGTCTTTATTTCTCAAACTATTGTCGTTTCGGGCTTGTTTTGTCGCTTTGCACTTTCAGCAAGCCTCATTGTCTGCTCTCCCTTTTAGCTCGAGCTTGTTCTCTCCTGTTTGGTCTGCGATATTCCCTTCAATGACTTTAAATTGCGACTGCCCAGTCTGCCTCAAGAGGAGGCACAGGTGATAATAAACAGGCCGAAACAGCTCACTGCCTGCGTCTGCTTTTACTGCACCTATTCTTCTTCAGGATGTTCACGTCATCTCACTTTCTGCTTCAGCAACACAACAAAGCATGAGGACGATATCCTGCATCATTGCTCAGTTTCACTATCGGGCATTTGAAATTCGGAATAGGAAATTGGCGCATTCTGTTACATCTTTTACGTTTGTTTGCAAATTGACATTCTCAGGAACAGAGCACTTAATGAAAGGTATTCTGAAAGCTTTGAAAAAAAAGCTTGAGATTACGAAGTACCATGTCATTGTGCATATGATTTCTGTGGCAGCATCAGTACGCGCAAATGTTCTACTCTTGGTTATTATTTACGGTTTACATATCTTGAACTAAATCATAGGTCTGCATTTCTTTCAAATTCAAGCTTTCAGAAACTCAATTTTGCATGACTGTGAGTTTTTCTCAAATGTTGCCTTAGGAACTTTTCATTGCGCTCACTCTTCCATTGTGCGAACTACATACATTTTGTGAAAGGTTTTCTCGCAAACATTTGCATTGTTCCTTTAGAAGCGTGTGAAGCCTTGAGTCCATATGACTTTTCTGCAGTGTTCACGTGTTGTGCAACTTTCATAAAATAAAAGCATGAAATTTTGCTTTTAGATCATTCCATAAGTGTATTCGCGAACTTCTGTCCATTGATAGGCAACGTTCCTCCAAATTTTGGTTTTTGAGTTTTTCTGACCGAACAATCTCAAGAACTAGCTTACTAGAGAAAAACAGCCGTATCAAAAATGAATCCCCTACTAATGAGAGTTACAGTACATCCTGATGCTACAGCAAAGTATACTGTAGGAATTTGTTGGCGGCATAAAAGAGTTGCAGCACTTTTATTTTAATTTTCATTCGTGCTGCTGCTCTGTACGCCGACGTGTCGTAGTTTTTACTCGCAAATGATTCATTCTTGATGAGACCGTTTCCCCAAAAAGAGCAATACCTTGAGGCTGCTACTATAGCGTTGTAAAACAAATTGTTCCCGACAATTCTGCAAAAAGCTAACAACGAATTTATGATGAAACACTGTTTTATAGGCGCAGAAAACTACTCATAAATCGGGACCATGCTTATAGTGTTCCCGATCATTTCAGACGAAGCTTCTAGAAGTCATAGAGTCAGAAACCCAGAAAGTAAGACGTCACGAACTTTCCAGTTCGAGTTTTCTCAATCACTATTGCCATCGTTCTGTGCTATGATTGATTTGACGAAATTTTATTGACGCAGATGAGTGCGCCTCTCGTGCTTGCGGCCGCTGCAGTGGTTTGCTTCGGTCCTCCTCTCCTTCGTCATTCGCATTTCCTTTTCGATTATTCTTGTCTCAACAGCTGACAGTCTGCGTCGGTTATAACTTGCATTTCTGCCATCGGGCTTTCCACGATTACTTATGAGTTGATGGTCGTTACCTAATTTCACTAACATCCACTGTTAGAAATTTACGAATTTGTTTCCGATTAAGAAGGATTTGGCTTACTTCGGATTCAAAAAGTGGGAACAGAACCTTTGAAAAAGAAGTAAATGGTTTTCCTCAACAGAAGAACTTCGTACAGAAAATACGATAGACAGCATGATTTGGAAAAGCTTCCACCCCGTTTGGTCCATGTAATTCTTCGTGTGTAGTTTCGCGAAGTTAATGGAATTTGTAGCTGTTGCCTACTCGAGAACTTGAAGGAAAGTAAAATGTACGTTTTACATATGCAACAAATAGATCAAATTATGACTCTAAGCTCTCCTCCTGAAGGTTTGTCAAAAACGAAAATAAAAAAGAACGTAATACAGGGGGACCTTCCCCTACCTAATTAAGGAAAATCCAAATAATATTATATCGGCCCTACTTTCTGTCATAAATTCCGCGCCATTCTAGAGCAAAAATTACATCCAAAAAGATGACTTTATCAGACACTAATCATCGTTTTTAGTGGCGTTGTATGTATATGACGTACATAGGATTATATAGCTCGCGTAGGCTTTTATCAATGCTTGTGTTCATTTGTTTTGTATTGCAATTGATCATATACTGTAAACAAGGATGTAGAGAAATTGCAAACATCGCATTTTCTCTGACTGCAGGTAGTCTACGCCTTAATCACACTGACCTTAGTCGTCAGTTTAATGCACAATTAACTTTGTGTGTGAGCTTATGAACGATAACTGTCAATAACCCGTGCATTATCAACAACTTTGAACATGTAAGGGGATCCTGCTCCCTACCGAATGTTCATTTCAACATTTTTAAAATGAGATTTGCTTCATTTTCATGAAGATGCTATATTAGCAAAAAGCGGAAACTAAATGAAGCGATTTTAACAACTATTAGCTATGATGGCCACCCTACAGTGACAGCTGTCACTAGCTATCGTTCATTAACTCCGTCACCTCTAAAGTAATCGAAATCTTGGTAAATCGGAAGCCGCGGCGGTGGTTTAAATTGCAGATTAAAGGCGTACATTCTTAGTATACTAGATACGTTCTCTTTAACAACATAATCCCTTGGTAAAAATCTGATGGACTTAGATGCCCTTGAGAAAATATTCTGTACGTTCTCAAGGTCGTCCGAGTTCATAAGAAAGTTTGATGACCTTTTCGTAGTCACCTCTGTCCTTGCGAATTAAGCAATGTTAATTGCTGTCTGGCTCTTCGGAATTGGCTGTATCTTTGCAAGTTCTGTGTTTTCCATTATACTATTCATGCATTGGCATTTTACGTCCCCTTTTTACTTTATCTGACTTTTATTTCTATATTCGTCACCATCTCGTTGACACATGAACCTTGCTCTGACTAGAGGTTCAGCTGTGCAAGGCAGTGCTGTCGTATAGAAATATTGGCGCATTTGCTGATGGGAACGGTGGCTGTTCGTGTGTTTGGCTGCTATTCGATGTGTGTGATTTTTTTGTGTATGCTTGCAGAGTGAGATGTTGTAGTGCAGTTTACGCCCGTAACTTGAAGCAGGTCCTAAAAAGGGCTAATAATTGTCTGGATTGTTTTCTGAGCAATTCAGGAAGGCACAACGCATCCCTTTGTTCAGTTTGCCGCTATGCAAGGCAAATCCTGGCGAGTCAACCGTTACACCGTGTTGTTATCAGATTAGTTCGTTCGTAGCGTTTTTTCTCGACGACGTTCGCTTCCTGTCGAGGAACGTCGGAAGGTGATAAGTTGGTCGAAATAAACAAGATCTTATGGGAAACTTTACTCTAGACGCTGTTTTCATTTCTGTTTTTGTTTTGAAACTTTGACTTTGAGACTTGTCGCCTGCCTTCTTGCCTATAAGCTCGCGAGTAGCCATACTTCGAATTGCCTCCTGCTTTTAATGCCGCTGCTGAGTGACTGGCATAAAAATCGCAGCCATAAAAATTGCCTCACTCCCATCCTGTATGAAATATCGCGGTGTTTGCGTGCTACTTCGGCCAGATAAGTCGCTTATTTTGTGGACGTCCTGTCCCTCTTTGCCGTCAGCAGCCTGCGTCTTGTCCTCCACTAATCGTCTCTGCGTTCTCCATCTCGAGTCTCTGTCAAAACAGCACAACTTTCGTTGCTGCCGACGCTCAATGAGCGGCGGTGCGCAGTGTTTTCCTGTTTCTTTTCTTATGTTGTGAGCGTTATTGCACTGTTGTTCTGCTTTAAGTAAATGAATCGACAGCGTATAACTATAGCTGATAACAGCTACACGGAGCAAGCAATATTATTTTTCTTCTGAAGTTTAGATCTTGCTGCAATAGTTCGACCACTTATTATTTCAGACAATGAGAGATAGGATCAAAAACTAGTATGTTTCGGACTATAGCATTTACGAAGCTTCGAGTGGTTTCTAGCGCAGTGTTTGGGTAATAGAATGCGTGATTTTAGCTCACTCAAATAAGCACACACTGTTCTTCTCCCGTAAGGAACCCTTTCAATGTTTTTAAACCATTGGAAGCCCTGTATGCCAAAATGTAAACTTCTAGAACTACGTCTTCACCTCTAAATTTGAAGTTCTTCCGATTTCGCTATTTTCGCTAGACTGCTAATTTGACACTAGCTTTTTCAAAAGAATTCTGTGCATTTTTGAACTTATTTGTTTACGTATGAAATACCAGGTTTTCTCGGGCGATCAATGCAGTTACGCACTGCCATTTCGAAGTCATGCAAAAACTGGCTGCTGTTACTCTTGCTTATCTGCAGTTTTGTTCACTACCATTTTGTTTCGAACTGCGCGGCAAAGGGCTGTTCTTAAGAATCGTGGCATATTGTTATTATTCAGAAATCTGGCTGGTGGACAGAACAAGTTTTTCTAAATGAACGAAACATTCTAGAAACGAAAGAACTGCTAATTCCAGAGAAGTGAATTTCAGCGAGGGACTTGTATTTCGCTTTTCGCTAAATCCTCCTGGTAAGGAGAACGATTGGAGTGGTTTTGCATGGAAGTTTGGGCGATACCATAACTGCTTCAGGAGGACTGGGGAACGGTCAGAACTGGAGAGTTCGAAGGCATAGGATTTCTAACCTCTCTCCAGAAGTACTCGTACCTAGCACTGCAGCGAGAGCATCGAGTAGCTGAATGCTGTTAATTCCCGTACATTCCTTTCGGATTCTACATCGTCATATCGTAATTATAAAACGTGGTTATGAAATGATCATAACGAGCTTCCTGAAGTCGGAGAGGATTCTCGGAAAATTGAATTTGTCCATCTCCATCTCGTTTCTTTTCTCTTGTACCTAAAGATAAGTCTTAGCATTCCATTTTTGACTCATGCGACGTGATGGCTGTTGAAGATGTCGATGTTTTTGGAAAAAAATTCGCGGTTATGTCCCAAAATCTATTATTTCTTTTCATATGTCACGCTCGAAGTCTTGCTTCATATCAGGATTTTGTGTGTTTCGAGACACTGCTCTTGATAGTCTGAAGATAAGATGAAATGTCGGGAGTCAGCCGTTAGGGAGTCGTTGAACACTTCTTGCAGGGTCGCTTTTCGTCAAAGGTGCATGTTCTGTCGACGTGAGCAGCGGAACTTCTTGTGAACAGGGCCACTCATTTAGTTCTGTTTCACATGCTGGGAATGTTTTTGGTGACGGCAGTTGTTTCCTTTCGCCTTCTCGCCATCTTCATGCGCAGCTGAACTGTGGTTACGTAGACGGCTGATACCTTGCGGAGATGGCATTGACAACGACAACATGTAAACCACATGTATCTCTTTGCACAATGACCTACTTCCAGCTGTTTTTTAATGACTAAATGCTTTTTTATTTCTTCCACTTTCTTAGCCAACGCTCTCAGTAACAAGTGTGTTTTAGCCCATTAAATTCCATTCTTTGCTTACATATATGGTTCTTTAATCCTATCCTAATAGTAACAATTTTCCAAAAAAACCTTACAGACCTTTTACGACTATTTGCAGTTTAAAAAAGAGATTCACGGGCAAACATAGGAGTGCTAAGCTGAAACATATCGTATTAGCGTACCTCTCCATGCTTTACCCTTAAATCGTTTCCTTGTTATCCATAGGCTCAACTGCTGTTTGTTTCATCTGCTGTCCCTGTACCATGTTGAGTACTGTGAAAGGCCCAAAATATGATGTCTTAGTCTCCAGCTTCAGCGCTGTTGTCTTCTTAAACTAGCCTTTATTGCGCTTACTTCGTTATATTGCTACATACATTCTGACAACTTAACTCGAAAAACTACATAGCGTGGTTTTAACTGTTTACTACACAGGGTAAAAAAACGGCCCGAAAATAATGTTCCTTTAGATACCTGCCAGCCGGTAAATTCTATGAAATCTGACGAAACATAGGATATATGTAGTGATACCTGCCGAAACTTAACACAACATATCTCTACATAGCCACAACTTGCACAGCATATGTGATGAAAAATTAATGTAGGCAAGGTTTTCAGGTGGTAAACACGTTGGTGAAACTGTTCGACTAAAACTCTCATTCTGACGAAGACATACCTATAAGGCATTTTAACCAACAATAAGAATGTTCGGCAATTTTAGTCAGAACTGGGATGTCTTTTGTTGTTAGGGGACCTTTTAACAAGGGAAACCTTTTTAACATAGGATTAAAAAATCTGCAGGACTTTTCTTACCTCAGATTTATTTGCAGCAGATCCCCAACAGAAAGAGATCCATCGGTAATGATTAAAGGCAGCCTTTGGTCCCATCTCCTTTTTAAGTGTCTAAGGTTAAGGTCTGAACCTTCTCTACGTTCCTGTCACAGGAAAAGTCGCAATTGATTGCTCAAATAAATAATTTTTACACGGCTACATCAAACCGGTTGAGCGAAATGGTAGCTCTAACCTCTTCTTTTTCATGCCTTCCGATCGTGGTTCCGTTGTAAACTGCTTTCTTCTTGGAGGAGTACATGTTTCCTGCCGCCTGCCTGCTGAACCAAAACGATGACTTTGATTGAGTCTGTTTTGACGAACGCTTACGGCAAGCAAACTTATGCATCTTTTTTTACAAAAACGGATTTCTTAGGATTTAGAGTAATCGACAGTGAGTGCTACTGTGCTGTGGACGTAGAAGAGGTCAAGATTTTTCAAATGGTGCTGAATCCTATGCTAAAAGCTTAAAAGTGAAAAGTAGTACAGAGGAAAATATAGGCGACGCAACCGGAACAAAATGAATTTCCGCTGGGGACGGTACAGCAGGATGAAGCGGGAGCGCAGACAGTTATCAGTTCTGATGCATCTATTAAAAGTTTCTTAAGGTATGCACATTATGCGAAGACAACCAAGAGTGAAGATCTTGCTCTTTTCCGTATTACAAGTTTCTTTTGTTTGTTGTTGCGACGATGGTCAGCTGTGATGCCGTCTTGCGTAGTTGTAATATTTAGATGTCAGCGACTAGAAGAATCGATCGAATAAATATTATAGCCACAGAAACACAGTCATTGCATTAGGTATGTTTTCCAAGATTATTTGGAGAGCTCATACCGCTATATGTTGCCATCGCGAAAGTTTTTCACCGTCAACATTTATGCAAACCCTAACAGTACAGAAACTATTCGAATTTAGGTGTGGGTGCTGATTGTGCATCAGAACGTGACCACATTCGTAGACCGGAATTGATAATTAAATGCTATGCTTTCATTTTGTCTTGTCAGCTGAAGAATTCGCTATCTTGGGAAAGAATGTCTGAATTCATTGAGAATCACTAAGAGTAATCAGATGCTCTGTTTTCAAGCCTACGATTTTTCGACCCAGGGATTGTTCAGTGTCTGACGTGATAGGACGTTTGCGAGATTCCTTCAGTGGAGTTAGTTTATTGTTATTTTTGAAGCATCGCTGCGGTGAAAAGCACTGATAAAGTGCATGTCGAAATTCTTGCTGTGTGCCTAGAGTATGTCAATTTTATGTCAGATACAGTTTTCACTCTCAAAAGAGTCATTTTCGTGCACTTCACTGTGTTTGCATTATTTCTACGGCTAAAATAATTCCAGTTCCCATTAGCTATAAGCTTATTGTTGAATTCATAACAATGTTGTTACTTTTATACTTTCTAACGTGCTGCTTTTAATGTGAATTAACGTTTATTGATGTGGTTGCTGAGTTTTTGAGAATCAGTCTTTATTTCCTATTTTATTAACACTTCGACTCGAATGCCCTTCCGAGGGGAAATTTTCCTAGATCCGTCTGACTCCTCGGTTCAACTTTCCAAATATTTATCTGCAAGCTGCTCTCGGCGAGCTTGGTGCTTCAATTATTGACGTCGTCGTTATTCGTTGAAAACACATTCGGTCAGTGTTTTGCGTCTGCTCGCCCGCTCGCCCTCTCGTACTTGACGTCACACTCTATCTAACAGATGAGACCCAGTATTTTGGCTGTATTTTGTACTTTCAGAGAATTTGATGCTGCTCACTCCAGTGCAGATGGACAGCCAGAAGTCGATGACGATTTAGTGGGCTCTTGCTAAGGGCGCCATATTCATACGGGTATTGTGTATTCGGTGAAGGAGCATGAGCGACGCGTTAACTGCGGAGATTGTGCAGCTGATCGCAGCCGCTCGAGCTAACATCGGCACAAACAAGGCCGCTGAAACTGCGCGGCCAATCGAAGTAGCGCAGCCTAACGGCGTTTACATCGAGGTGAGTGCTTTCCATCTAAGGCTGCTGCTTAATCCTATGGAACGTAAAAAAGTCTTCTTGCAAAAACAAGATCGATTACACCAATCGATTTCCACATCATAGCTTCTCGAAATTTGAAAATCAATTAGCTTATTTGCGGGGACCTTGAAGGGAACCGAACGGGAGAAATGAATTATATGTGGGAGGAATCCTCTTACACTGTTTAGTAAAGATTCAAGAAATCACCTCAATCTTTGGTCTGGATGAGTGCTAAGGCTTCGGAGTTGTCGCGGCGACATGGATAGGAGGGTTTTACTTGTGTTATGGGTGGGGGGGGTTTCGCTTGTGTTATTGCACAGAAAACAGCGGAGAATGGGAAAGAAACGCATGAACAGAACTTTGAACATGAACAGAATGGTTTCCTAGCCTTCTACCCTTGGGTTACATTTAAATGCAGCAACCCATGGAAAAATTCGATTTCTAGGTTTTTTCATTTTTCATACCCTTGCCACACGGTTTTTCCAAACCCAAAGTTTAAAAAAACACGAGTTAAAAAACTCACCGAGGAAATGCCGAAAGCGAGCTTGCCGCGCTTGTTCAAGTCACGAGGGTGAGCGCAGTTGTCGACAGGCTTGCGCGTCTACCTGGGCGGACGACACGCAGCTCACCCTCGTAACTTGCATGAGCGCAGCAAGCACGTTTTCGTATTTTCTTGTTGAGTCATAACTTTTGCCCTTTCTGACTTATGCTTTAGACAAGTCTTATTGCTAGGGCACAAAAACAATGCAAAAGTCTCAGGACAGATTTTTTTCCGTGGGTGCTGCCTTTAATAAGCATTGATTTAGTTTTGCGATATGAGTAGCAACTCGAAAACTGGTTGTTTGGATGTGCGCTACGCTAACTTTGTATGAATGCAGCTTCCTCAAGCGCTGGAATGGAGGTTTTTGGAATTTCTGCTGAGGAGGACACGAGACATTTTTCATGCTCCTCTGTATTTTACACTGCCTGTATATGTATCTGTCATTTCGGCCATTACATCCTTTGTCGAGGCGACTTACCTGGATATTCAATCTCCTACGTTGAAGGCAGTGTACGCGGAAATCCTCGATACTGAGATTTTGGTATGGAACGGAAGAAGACAACACCCTGAGTACGGCTGTCACGGTGCAAATGCTCAGTACTGCTTTTGAACGCTGAAAAACAGCCTTTTATGCGGCAGAAACGTACAAAATGCGCACAAATAGCCCTTTCTTACAGAGCTCTTAGACAAATTTGGGAAATACTACCACTATAGCTGTACTGAAGAGGCCCTGATCTTTCATTCTATTCTAAAATGGGACATTGAAAGCTAACCTGAGGGTTCGCTCAAACATAAGTTTTAGGAGCAGAAACAGGAGGCGCAGGGCAGGGGCCAAATCAAGCTGGTTGTCCCCAATTTTGGTATGCATTGAAAGATCACGGCCTCCTCAGTACAGCTATAATGCTAGGATATCCCAAATTTGCTTAAGGGTGCTGTAAAAAGAGGGCTATTAGGGAGCATTTTGTGCGTTTTTGCCGCATAAAATGCTGTTTTTCAGAGCTCAAAAGCAGTATTGAGCATTTGCACCGTGACAGCCGTACTCAGGGTGTTGTCTTCTTTCGTTCCATACCAAAATCTCAGTATCGAGGATTTCCGCGTACACTGCCCTTAAGTTTCATAGCCTAAACGCTCATGCTTAAAGCTTGCAAAGCAACCACGCCATTCCGGATCCCTAAGCGACCAGCAAAGATTGCAGTAAAATTTTTTGCTGTGAATCCAATAATAGCAGGAGAAGTATTATACTTCAAGTCGTTGATTTCTGGGAATTTGTGAACCCTCAAAACGTTATACTGTTTTATGGCAGTTGGATCGATCGGAAGTACTGAAAATAAGTTTGAGACGGAATGCAAGCATTAACTTGAGACAAGTATGAGATCCATGTTGCACCGAATCTCAGACCTTTTTAGGGTGCTCGCTTCGGCTACACCTCGGTTACCACATTATGGTTTTCGCGAAGAAGGCACGAATCATTTTCGAGCAATTCCATCTGATAGTCCGGGCGAAAACGCGAGGTTTTCTAATGAAAGTAAGAAGGGAGATGTTATCCCATGCGCAGATTTTTAAGGCATATATGTAAAAGCGCTGCTATGCTTTTGGTATGGGAAGGTGATAGCGGTAGCGAAGAGGGAAGCCAACTCTGCGCACATGAAGTACACAATATGTCTACGATTTGTACCGGTGCAAAGCAGAGGTAATAAATATGTGAAACCGCCGCTGTTTCAATAAATTTTTAGAAGTTACACAAGATTTCCTCCCATTTGTTTAAAAAAATCCATCAGCTTCAAAAATGTTGCTTACTGCTCAATGCATATCATTAAACGTAAAGGCGGACGATGTTTTATTTTTCGGGAGAGAAGAATCGTGCAGATTTGAGAAACAAACTTTTCACAGTCCGCTTGCCACCGGACCTTTGACGTTTTCTGTAGCTGTCTTTGCTCGCACTTTTGAAACCGCACAGCAACTCTCACAGTGAAGCGGACGCCTTCCGAGTAATTTTGATGACTAATATGAACAAATGCAAGCTTTTTTATCAAGCTGAAGAGGAGGGAAGGAGAAGGTGTATTGTGCGTTGAATTTTGAGTATTGCAGCATTTAAAAGGGGAAAAAACGTTACTCTGATAGGGAAGTCTAACAGGCGTTGGGTCGATCCGCGAAAACGGCATATACTAGGTAACTCGTCACGCCCTCTTTAGTAATAGTGCAGAAAATCAGGATCCGAATGGCTGATATGGCAGAGTTACAAGCGCCGACATCGCGCTGGGGCAAAA
>KN549445.1:45877-56512 GCA_000797555.1 Oesophagostomum dentatum | reverse complement strand
GGGGGGGATATATCAGACCTGTCACGAAGCTCTGCGAAAACTGTGCTAATCAGAAATCAGAAATCTCTGTGGAATTTTAGGCGACTCCCAGAAACCTTCGCTGTAATAGGTACTATTGGGGTGGCGGTCAGGAGGTGCGCTGGGTGTGGGCTGTCATCAAGGCTCAGTCGCTTCAGGGGGTGATTAGCCCCTTCGCACCCTCGTCGCACTTTTAATTGCGCTGATTACTCGTAATGCATACTATCAGCTAAAGGCAGCTGTGGTAGGCCCTTTCTACTGATAGTGGATATAGCGTCGCATACTACTTCGTGCAACAGACAAGCGAGAAGTTACAGGAATGAAAATATGTAGTTGTGGGTAGGCGTGTTTTCTGTAAAGTAAACCTGAGAATTTCCAGTACGGATAAAATCTCCAAAGCCATGCAGAAATGCTTATCATAATATTTCGAAGATTTTATCGAAATTAATATAGAAAAATTTGAAAAGGCATTGCTTATGCTTACACGTCACTTCCCAGCTGGGCAAAAAACCGTTGCAGTTAATGTCTATTTTGATAGTAAGCGGCTAATCACTAAATGTCTTTTAAACATTCGACATTTTAAACATCCATTAACTCTTGCGTATGCTTGTGATACTTACGACCCAAAATATTTTTTTCGAGAACTATTGGGAGTTTTCCGCTGAAATCTCAGTAGCTAAAAGTGACTAACAACGCAGCCTGGGACTAAAAATGCAGGAACTCAGATTTCATGGAGGGATTCACTCGCGGTAATCGCTCCCAACGCCTCAGACGAGCGCCGTCCCTGGGGTACCGTGCAGCTCAGCTGACTTTAGTACCAGGCACTCGCAACACTAGCCACGTTTGCCGGTGGGCAACTAACAGGAGAGTCACACCTTCGCAATTAGGGGGTAATTAAGATTCGGGCGCACCTCCTGACTCGGACCCGTACTATTGCAATACTCAAGAAGCTTTTGCCATTTTCGTGGCCTATTTGAGCATTCCAATGGACAAACATTTTAAGTTGTCTAATTGTTGTTTATGCACCGGTTTATCTAATACCCAACACATCGCATCGTAATTACTGAAAAAATATTTTTATTCGCTTTTTTTCTCATCCCTTTGGTTAGTTTAGTTAGTGTAGTTTTGTTTTTTAACAGAAAACTTCAATGCAGAGTTTTTGCTTGCTTCTTGAGAGGCTTTAAAGAAGCTTTGGTGGTATGCTTTCTTGCTGGAAATCTTGAAATGCTCAGGATGTAATGGTAACGAGAGATTCTGCCAGGTCCTCCCGCCACATTCTGCGATAATGCCCTTGAAAATCAGCAGTGATGTGCAAGAGTTTGGCAGCAACGCGCGTTGAACGGGTACACTCAATTTTCACGCGAATACCGCGAATGACATCATGAAAAATCTATTTTCAGCAAAAAAGTTCATCGAATGTCTAGCAGAAATTTTTTTTTCATGAAAACCTATAAAATCTGCAGCATCGTCTGCGATAATCCAACTTTCCTCTTCTTGGCTGCTTTTTAGTTATGATATAACACTTGATTATTATTTATTATTAGGTTGAACGATAAGTCTGGAACACTTTGTGAAAAATTCAACTTATTTTTACTTTGTTCCTTTGTAACTTCAATCAACAATGTAAGCACCATCGTGGTCTACAATATTCTGCCAGCGCATAGGGAAGTCAAAAATACCGTTCTGATAAAATTCAGGAGGTTTCTCATTCTTCTCGTTAAAGGAGCCCGTTCGAGCCCGCTTTTGAGGTCTTCGTCATCTTCAAACTGTCATCCGTCCAGGAAGTGGCTCAACGACCGGAATAGATGGTATTTAGTCAGAGCCGTGTCCGGAAAATACGTTGGGTGGGAAACGTCGTCCAACCGAGGCCCTGGATCTTCTAACTCGTCGACTTTGCCACATGTGGACGAGCGTTATCGTGGAGAAAGAAGACTCGGTCCATTTTCCCGCGAAGTTTTGCCTCAACTGCCTGCAGTAGAGGTCTGCTGTGATTGTGTATTCGGAGGCAAAAGTTCCCAATGGATCAGGCCGGTCGTGCACCACCGGACGTAAAAAAGGACCTTTGTATTTGGATCGCTTTTCGGCGTCGGAACTCTAGAATAGCCCGGCTTCAGCCACTGCCGACCGTGGTGATAGTTAAAGTAGAGCGTCCATTTCTCATCACGTCAGGGTGCTGAGCCACAATCGTCCGTTCGAACGGGAGAAGAGAAGCCGTGATGTCGTCGAGACTTGGTGTAGGGTCCAGACGGGTATTTTCCAGACGAAACCGAGGTCATGGAGGTAGTGAAGCACCGTAGATTGGGAGTGTTCGAGTCGCTCTGCAAGGCACAGCTCCACTGACGGGGATTCTCTTGAAGGGCAGCTTTGGAAACGTCGCGGTCGAAGACTAGAGGGCGTCTTGACCGTGGGCCATCTTCAACGTCGTCTGTCCTTCACTGGAATGCTGATACCACCGGTTGACCGTAGATTTGGAAGTCATGGCCGCGCCCATTGACTGGTTGATTCGATCTGTAGCCACGCGCACAGAACTACCGAGACTGTACTCGTGAAGAATCAGAAGGCGGGGACCTTCTTGCGAAATGTCGTAGATTTGCCGCTTGTCGAGGCCATTGAGACGATGACTATACTAATGAGTAGTCCTTTGCACCCCCTTTATATATCCCAACCATGGGATGTTCCAGAAGCTTTTACAGGTTTCTACAAAAAAAACCGAAGTGTCCCGAAACTTATCGTTCAACCTAATGTTTGTTGCATTTAGGTGCGCTAACCGACAGGGAAATGAAAACAGTCAAACATCTGAGCAGTGAAGAAAGAAAAACAGGACAGAAACAGGAGTCTGACAAGGAAGATAGAGATAGGGCAGCCACAGTATGAAAAAAAAGAACGCCTTACAACACACATGCGCGTACAAAACTCCTGACGCAGAGAAAGCCGAATATGTCTGGAAACTAAAACGAGGAAATATTCAAAAAGTTATGGAAGTCTTGCGCCTGCCACCTACTGTTGCTCTACATAAACGTTGCAACACCTGCCTCCTTCCGTCTAGGAAGAAAAATGAAGCAATCCATGTGTCAATCTAATGGATGATGCAAAAAGTTCGAGGAGCTAGGGAGGATCATGGCCATAAGACCTAAATATCCAAAATCTAGATGACATTAAACCTACTTCACCACGAAATATTTTGAAGGCAAATGCAGCTACAACACGTCTGTAGAATAAGGTTTTTTTAAACTGATCTCACGCAGTCTCACGATGTAGGACGCTAAACTTCGGGGGTAATTTGTGACTGGTACAGCTCTTTAGTAAAGAAGTTTAGTAAAAAGCTTTTAATATCTTCTTTAAGAGTAAGGTTCCAAATTTGTGATCCATATTCCAAAAGTGGAATTATGTTTGCCTTAGAAGAAGAAGCCAAGAAGAATATAAATATCACTACTCTTATTGTACAAAAAAGATAAAAGAGCGCTTTTCTCGCTTTAGCGGTCATTTGATCGATATGAAATGAGAATCGGAGACTGTTTTCAAAAATTACTCCTGAATCTCGAGCTACGTAAACTGATTCGAACCTCTCATTTGTTGGGAGGCTTATATCTTCGTGAGCGGTCGCCATTCGTGGGCGGTCGCATCATCCCTCTATCTGCCCGGCTCCCCCCTTCCACTTCAACATGGCTCGTAAGAAGATTATCGAAAAGGAAGAAGAGGACTCGGCTGACATGCCGCTATGGGCTTCGCGAATTATAGAGCGTTTCGATATGTACTCTGCAACGCTACAACAAAGTCTCCATGAGTCTTTTCACAGATTCTTCAATGAATTAGGTGAGATTAGGAAAGAGCAATCTTCTATCATTGCGCGCCTAGAGGAAATCGAAAAAAAGTTGAGTAAATCTGATTTTATAATAGATCAACAGAATTTACTATATTCTACGATGGTTCGAGTGCAGACAGACAGTGAAAAAATCGATGAGAAGTCAAAGAGGATCGCGTTCATAGGGATCGATGAGATGGACACTGAGGCATCAACTAGGCAATTTGATTGAGAAATTGTTAAAGAAGCAGTTTAGACTTTAGGTAACCAGGACCTAATCTATGAGTTTGAGCAAGGCCATATAAATGCTCAGCGATATCCCCCTGATAAGCCGCGCGGCTCGCATGCGCGTGGTAGGTTGAATAAAATCACTCTTCCATCTCAAAGTCTTCGTGACTCCCTACTAACGCACATGCAAGCGGGGCGCCAAAGTTTAACGCAGAGGTTTGTGCATAGTTTTGCTAGACGTGACTACACAGTCGAAGAATTGCAGGTTGACCGAGGAGACTTAAGCGTGCTGGAGATCTTAACGCCCAGCAGGGCAAACTAGTATACGTGGTAAGAGACTTCGAAATAGTAAAACTTAAGGTGCAGCGTGATCTGCCCAGGCCATCGATCGGTAAATCGATCAGCGGCTACCGCCCTCCCTCCCCGAGGAACCGCGCCCAATCTATGCTCAGGCAGCCTACATCGACTAGTAGTACCGACACAGGTGATCTTAATTTCACGGCGGTAATTTCGTCATAGTTTTTATCTCAGACCGGCGATACTGCGCTTTAGCTAGACCGCCGCACTACTAGGCATACTCGGCAAAGCTGTAAGACTCCTTTACCCAGTGTAACTGATTTCCCTATAAAAAGTGAAGATGATTGAAATGTTAGGAATTCAGTAGTTTTGTTTAATGCAAGATCTATCTGCAACAAGCTTCCTGACCTACATGGATTACTATTCTTTCAACCATCTATTGTTGCAGTTACCGAAACCTGGTGCAGGCCTAAACTTATATGAGACGCGACTCTCGTCCAGAACTTCAGATATGGAATCTATCGATGCGACAGAGAGGCGGGAGTGGCAGGTGGGGGTGTTCTTGCCTTAGTCCATGAGCATGTGCAACACCACCTAGTGTTAAGTCAAAATTTTTCGCCTTACCGTCAATTGCTTGTACTTTCTGTAAACATCAGCAAAAAGATTGTGTATTTTATATTAATGTATCGCAGTCCCTCTTACGAATTTGCTTTCTTTAAGGAAGCATTGAAAGTTATCTCTGGGCTCCTCGATAGAGAAAACAACTGTGTTCTCTTTGGAGACTTCAACATCCCAAGTGCCAACTGGTTAGATAAAAAAGTTAGTGTATGCAAACGATCTTACCCAAAAAGCGCATATGGTGCGTTATCAAAAATTGTGGATGTTTATGGTCTGCGGCAACTTGTAAATGCTCCCACTTGCAACTCCCATCTTCTTGATCTCGTTTTCGTTAATCAGAATAACATCATTGATGAATTATACGTCACCCCACCGCTCTCAACTTCCGACCACTCCACTATAGTGTTTAAGTTACGTGATAGTGCCATCCCCACACCAAGTAAAGCGGCGTTTATCGACTTTGCTTATGCAGATGCAAACTATGATGCTATAAATGCGGAACTCCTAAGTGTTAACTGGCGCGATATAATTCTTAGTGCAGCAACTGCAGACTGTTGTTATAACAGGTTCGTAAACTACTGCACAGAGGTCATTAGTAGACGTGTACAGGGTGTACAATGTATAAACTCAGAAGCTATTTCTTACCCACCGAAGATTCGAAAACTTGAGACCAAAGTGCGCAATTTATACTATGCTCGATTTACAATAGGACTACATAAATTCCATAAATACTCCAGGAAGCTCAAGCGTGAGCTTGCGAAGTGCAGACTTTTTGAGGAAGATAAAATTGCTAGAAAGCGTAATCCGAAAGCGTTTTATCGTTTCTGCAATCGTAACCTCAATACCTCTGGTGCTATTGGAACCATAAGAAATAGCTGTGGTGATACAGCTGAATGTTTTGGAGAGTTTTTCAAATCAGTATATAATGAATCTTCATTAAGAAACAAAGGACGTGTTCCGAATCTTTCTTCATTTACATCATCTAAGATTGATTTTCTCGATATAAATAGTGAACTAGTCTACGAAATCTTGAGACATCTCCCCTCCCGTCTCTCTACGTGCCCTGATGGGTTGCCTTATATCTTTCTTAAAAAAGCTGCCCTCGGATTAACGCATATACTGGTCCTCCTGTTCCATCGTTTTCTTCTTCGCGGTGAAACACCTTCGCTTTGGCGTACTGCCTTTGTCAAACCCATCTTCAAAAAAGGCGCAAGATCAGATGTAAGAAACTATCGACCTATATGTCTTACTTCATCAGTAAGTAAAGTGTTTGAAAGAGTCATAGCCAAGCAACTCTGTAGCTACCTTGTAAGCAACCAGCTAATTAGTAAAGCCCAGCATGGATTCCTATCTAAGAAGTCGACACTCACCGCTCTCATGTCCACAATTCCACTGTGGTTAAGAAGGGCCGACATGAAAGAGTCAGTTACCGTCTGCTTTATAGATTACAGAAAAGCGTTTGATTCCGTTCCACTCAATCTGCTTTTCACAAAGCTTAGGGCATATGGTATCAATGGCTGTTTGCTAAAATTTATGGAGTCATTTTTGTCGGAACGTTCCCAGTGCGTTATAATAAGCAACTCAACCTCAGCTATTTACTGTACCCTTACTGGGGTTCGTCAAGGAACTGTTCTTGGCCCTCTTATGTTCTTGTTATTTATAAATGACCTGCCCCTTTGTCTGCCGCCTGGTGTTCACTGTTCAATCTATGCTGACGATTCGAAACTTTTCTGTTATAATGCTCCTATTTTGATGCAAAAGCCGTAGACGCTGTTGATGTGTGGTCTAAAGAATGGCAACTTACTATTTCCATTGAGAAAACCAGCATTATGATTATTGGTGAAAAAACCCTCAGCAGTATTCGTTTTGTATTGGTAATGAATCAATTCGTACTGTCACCTCAGTCAAAGATCTGGGCCTAACGTACTCCAATACTATTGAGTTTGATGATTACATTGATTCCATAGTCTCCTCAGCTCAACTATATTCTGCGCGTTCAGAACCACCAAAATACGAACACTTTTCCAACTTTTTACCGTGTATGTTAGGCCGATTCTGGAGTGCTGCACTCCTGTTTGGTCGCCATCGAAGAAAACTGCTATTGATGCAATAGAATCTATGCAGAAATCCCTCACTGCCTTCATTTATGCCAGAATAGGGCTCTTTAGAGTTTTTTATTCGGACAGAATTAGACAACTGAATACGTCTTCGTTATTTTTTCGCAGAATTATCTCTGACCAAAACTTCATGTATAAAATTATGAACAACGAAGTGGATTTTGATATACAGAACTATTTTGAGTCCTCGAGATATGCTAACATAACTAGAGGCCATCACCTTCGATTGGTCAACGAGAGAGCCCGATCACAGCAATTCCATGAATCTTTTCTAGTTCGAGCAGTTAAGCTTTGGAATACACTTGCACCTCGAGCTGCTGAAGCTACTTCTTCCAGAGCCTTTAACAGGGAAACTGAAAAGACCCTCAAAGAGAAGGGCATCTTTTAATAATTTTTTCTGTTGGTCTGTATTCAAGAGTAAAGGATATCCTCTGCTGCAGCAAAGAACGGGTCAGTAATGGCCGCCCAACCTCTCACTAGCCTCCACCATGGCCTTAGAAAGACTACTCTCTTACATAATTTGTCCTTTTTTCATCATGTATCTTTGGCACTTGCACTTTTTCTTTTTTCATTCTGTTTCCTTCACGCTATCCTTGCTTTTGAGCTTTTCGTTTGCTCCATTTCTATTCATTTCATTGTGTTTTTATTTCTGTTTGATTTCCTTACGTGTACATCTTCCATGCCCTGCCTTCCAAACATAGTATAAGCATTGCCCGGGTTTTCGACCTGCTAGCCTCCGCCCGTAGGCTCGTGGTCTCCTTATTGGTTAAGGAGTCTCCTGTTTTTGGAAGGCGCTCTTGGGAGATAACCCATTTGGATTCCCTTTTACATGTATGGTCAGTAGTTTTCTTCCTTCACTTAGCTACACATCTCTGTTTGAATGTCAGCACTGACTAAATAAACATTAAACATTAAACATTAAACGTCTAAGCCATTACCACCGATTGAAGGGACTTGGCATTTGGAAGGATTAAGTTTTATACTCCGAGTTCTCCTTTTTTGAAATATGGGCATTCGTAAATTCTGGTATAGTTGTTTCTTATGCCGTGCAGGTTTATAGAACACGCTTATTTACGGCCTGACGTATCGACACAACGCCGTCTTCAGAGGCCCAAAATGGCGCAAGATTCTCAGTTTACTAAACTACAAGCCTGTCCGTCCGGCTTCGCCGGACTTCCAGACTTGCTGCAGTGCTCGCTTCGCTCGCACCATCTGGCATCTATGCATAGCGCCCCATCACATCTCGATCGCTGGTGATCAGCAAATACATAATTTAGCGATTGAGGTAGTATGGGGCGATACGTCATCCTAAAAATGCCTTCGATTCGCTACCGAGTGACGCACTACGGTTGCTTACTTTGTCCCTTCTCGTGCACTGCTAACGGCTTCCTGTGTACTGCTGCTGGCCTCCTACACGTCGGTCCCGAACTCTCGAGCATCGGAGCTCCTGAATATCGGTACCGAGTTCCTGCACATCGGCACCGACTTTTTGCACATCAGTGCCGAGCTTCTGCACATCGGTCCCGACCTCCTTCACATTGGCCCCAAGTTCCTGCACATCGGTACCGACTTTCTGCACCTGATGTAGGAACTATTTTTGAATCCTACTCATCTATATAAAGCTCTGTGATAGGTCTAACGGCCTTTTTCGCACAACATACTTAGAATCATCTGTATCGCTATCGCTTGACATCGCTACTGTCGCCGACGGCTGAATGTTTAGATACCGAAAATACTCAGCGCCATGTAATTTGGCGCATATTGCGCTGCTGCATAGAAACCTTGAATATATCTCCCACTTCGGATGCCCTTATATGGTGCTGCTTTTGTCGACCGAGGTGACATGTAAAGGACATAAGCTTCTCCTACCTTAACATCCCAGACTGTGGCCACACAACGCCGCAAAACTTTGCGCACAAAAGCGCCTCAACGTGGAGGCGTTTGAGATATTTGGCGCAGATCCCCTAGCCCATCTACAGAGCCAATTTCGCCTCTTTGCGCTTTCTTTGACGCCAAATACACGAACTTCAAACGCTCGTACTGCACTTTTTCATATCTACTGCTATTTAGTGTCGCATAACTTGGGGCCACTTGAGCTAAAGTACCGAGAAGCTGGACACCTTGTGAGGGAATATCGTACAAATTTTGGATGCGTAACTTTCCTCCACAAAGAAATCGCGCTTCTCAAAAACTCATACTGCTTCAAAATCCAGTCCCGGCGCCGTTTGACATCACATATCTTGGCGTACACACGCGCTACACTGTGGAGACTTCGCATGTATGTGTGACAGCCGAGGGGACACCCATGACGCAAATTTCACCACTCTACGATTCTTCTGCGAAGAATAAAGGAATTTCGTGACATCCAGACAAACACACGAACACACATACATACACTTTTTTCATTTTTAGCCCGTTATTATAAGTAATGGTACTACCAAACACTCGCTCAACACTCGCGCGTTCAACTCGTTTCAGACAGATGGCAGTAGACCACAGAATGAGAAAGACTTACTCATCCGCATTCTACCAGTTCATCAGTTTAGCGGGGAGAGATCCTACGCAACAGTGTTAGTCTGTCAGTGAAATGAAATAGAAATGATTCGAGCACTAGGGCCCGTACTAATCCCTCCGTTCAGTAAGGCCACCTCACCAAACGAATGTTAGTACAAAAATGTGCTATCATCGCACATATATTCATCTGCTGTGGATAAGGATAGACCGCTGGTCGAAGTCGTGTCCATCCCCCCAGCATAAAAGTTAGGTTATCTAATGAAGGTTAGGTAACCTAACTTTTGTTAGTCGAGCTTCGCCGAAATAGTGTATAAAGTGGTGGAGAGTGTTGTAAGTTGCCCTTAGTCGCCTTACAAAAAGCGTAAGGTGATCTAATGAAAACGTGTTATGCTACGTCAACAATGTGTAGAAAACATGCAAGCGCATATTATCACTACCAAAAAAGTTTGACTGCTGGACAGTAAGTACAAAAGAACAAGCTTCGGTGAGCTTTTTGGTTTATTCTTCCGTCACATCTCCGGAGATGGATGGAACCTTGATGAAGTGAGAGCGGATACATTCAGTGTCCATCTGTGCTCTATTTTTGTTAAACTTTTGTTAATGCTTGTGGTTAGAATTAAAGGGCTTTTCAGAGCTCAAGTAATGTCTCACGTCTTTTCTACCTCTCTCTTGGTTGTCTAAACGAGGAATGAATATCACTAGGAATGAACGTTCACGCTCTTTGTTATTTCGCTAGAAGTAATCACAGTGATAAAAAAATCGATGCTTGTCTTATAAGACTTTTCGGAAATGTACGATCACCTTACACACAACCGTTCAAGTTAGACTGAGTGGAGGGATTGGTACGGGCCCATGTGTAACTTAACAGTAGAGGATAAGAAATGTTTGACTAGGGAATTTCTTCAGAATAACACATTCCTCAAAGTGATAAATTATGCTTGGCCACAGTAATCATTCCGCGCCACATTTTGCAGAGAAATGGAAAATGAATTTACTTTCAAACGGATCGAAGCTATCATTACTTATAATAACGGGCGTAGG
>KN549444.1:39609-56733 GCA_000797555.1 Oesophagostomum dentatum | reverse complement strand
AAAACTTTACTAAAAGCTTTACTAAAAGTCCCGGCAAAGTATTGGGCATCGTGTAATGCCAAAATCTAGGTTTCCTAGAATAGAGGACTTAATCGGAAAGTTCCATCAGTGCTTGACTACTTCAAGATATGCCACTAAGTTTTCCCTTTAACCAACAAAAGGCGCGAATTAGAGCGCCACAAAATGGCTCATAAGTTATGTGGGCTATCCTCAACCCAGCATGGTCTAAATACCCGATTGTTGTTTACCGTGCGGCGCATACGGTAGGTACGCAGTAACACTCGGACACGACAACGAATTAGCATATTGGTTACGGCGTACAAGGAGCAACTGACTGACGGACGGACAGCGGCGGCGACGAGCCGAAGAGGACGCGACACGACAAAAAGTACGGGACTGAAGAGGAGGTCCAACACTGTGTGTCCGGGGGCAGACGTGATGGTTACATAGCCTAGATTCGTCTCGCCCGGCCCGGAACGCCTTGGTCAACATACACACACAAACATAGACACCGACGAGTACATGCATGGAACTTCGCCAGACGAACCGGGAGGTGAAAACGAGACGAGAGGTTTAAATTGGGCTCCTCGAGTACTCGATAGAGGAGGTGGGCGGACGAGAACGAGATCAAGCGCGAGAAAGTGGGTTTCGGTAAGGAGGGATTCTGTGAGAAATATGTTTTCAGAAGCAAATTCCATGGAAATCATGGGGACAAAAATTTGAATTCCTGCGCATGTACGCAAGAAGAAACATCAACCCAATTTTGTATGGAAAAACTCCAAAAATGGGAGAGAAGGCCTTCGGGCTCTCATATTAACCTGAAAATAGGATAAAAAGGTCAGAATCTCCCTTTTCAAAGAAAAACCAACTTCAAAACTGAAAACGGTTCATGCGTAAATTATTCTTGGACAAGAATGGAACACGAAACTGCATCAGGTAAAGGGAAGACGGAAAAGGAAGGCAAACTGGTAGGCCTCACTTTAAAAAAAGTAGTGGATCTAGGAAAAGTTGTGGAGTATAGAATCTACAGAGGAAATGAGCAGATCAGATGACGAAAATGTTGCTAGTGTAAAAAATGTCTTCAAAAAATCAAAACCGAAGAGTTTGTTTTTTTATTGGCAAGGTCTTCATTGAAAATTTCCTCTACTAGAAGAGGTTTAAAAAAGAGAAAGTTTCCAAGTGATAACAAAAACCACTCAGAAAACTAGGAAACCCCTTGAAGGATCACCTCAAATTTTAAACATCTTCCTACTTTCAACGAAATAAAATCGCATCAATCAATCCTGAACAGCATAGAAGATAGCAATTAGTATTTTCGTCTATAACTTTCGAATAAGCTATTGGGAATGCCTGAAAGATTGAATCTTTGAAAAAGGAGCAAGGTTGTTTGCAACCCGGAATCTAACGAGAGTCAAGAGTTCGAGATGAGCCTCATACAATGAGGTGAACGGTGGCGTGGAACGGATTACGTTTACGGAGTACGAGAAATCGGGACACGGGCAGACTTCTGACGGAGAAGTATGTGGCATGGATTTGGAAGGCGGTTAGAGGATTGAAGGAGACTAGAGAAGTCCGCGGATGTCTGTTCACTAGTAATCTCATGAAGTTTAGAGAATCCTAGCACGTTCTCATGCAGCTCTCGGAGGAAAATGATTGTTTGTAGATTAGTTGGAGACTAACAGCTTAGGAAAATCACTCAAATCAATCAAAAAAAGATCGCAGGAACTAGGAATTCCACCAGTACGACGAGATACCTTTACCACGAAGCTAAGAAATGATATCAATAGGCTACGCTGTGACGTAAGTGTTGTCGGCGCAAAATTTCCCGGTACTAGTAAATAACAAAAAAACTTGAAACAGTGCTAGATGTTCAGAAAACTACAAGGTCAAAAAACAGTGGCCATAAGTACCACGTGATTTGTACTCACATTACCAAAAGCGTTCTTACAGTAAACTATTCTGAGAAAATAATGAGCTGTGGTATGGCTTTACCTGTGGAAAAAAGGTAAACGTTAAACACGAAGACAATCCATTTCCACAGAAGAAGGAAACGCGTAATTTTGAAGGTCTTTTTTCCAAAGGTGACAAGAGGAAATAAAACGACACTGCATGTCTCGCTGCAATTCTGACCCAACCATCTAAATTTTAGGTTCTGTTTTGCGTATGGTGAGGAAATTTCTTCACTAGGAGGGAAATTCATTGTTTATTCATAGTGCTCAAATTTTTTGACCACAAATGACATCTGCGCAAGTTTATTTCATTTTTCCTAGAGCAGCAGCAAGAATAATTTGAGAGTAACCCAAGAAGCTTTGAGAGTAGGCAGTGCCCCTAGCTCATCACTTCCGGGGATAGACTGGAAAAGTTGACTTCCGCTGGGACCAGGAAGAGCAGCGTCGCGCCTGCAACACAAAAGAAACAAGCAGCCGGCTGAGGCGAGGGTGGGCATCTCGTCCGGCTGCCGAAGCTAAGATGCCTTAGTCGAAATGGGCGGAGTCACCCGCGGTGCGACTCGGCTACTGTCGTCGTATTACGCTATTGTGTTGGTCAATCGCCGCGAGCTTTGTGGGCGGGGCGATCGCCGCGCGCCGCCGACGCCTCGGCATCGGCGTGGATGTAGCAGCAGAAGTATAGGAGTCGAAACGAGTTCGAGATGAACGCCTGAAGCCGTCGGCAGACGCGACGCGCGCCGGCTCGAACTAGTTGCGCATGTAACAAGCGCTGAGGGCAGCAACCAGCCACTGGACCTCCATATTCGCCGACGCCGGCTAGCGAAACGAGTTTGCCGAAGAGCGGGTCAGCTGCTGTAGAAACGCCGGCCACTACCGCGTGAGAAGAAGATGATGACCACGACCGGACAGCAGCAATCGCCAGCTAAAGCAACAACGTACTATGCAGCCAGACCATGATGGAAGGCAAGAAGAACAAGGGGATTTAAGACACAAAGTCTGAGAGCAGATCAGGATTTTGGCAGTGGAAAGACGTGGAGTCGGAGGCTGTACAGTTCTCACTATTGCCTGAATAGGGACAGACTTGAAACTTCATCTTTTGAAGTTGTCCTTTATCTAGAGAGACGAAAACTAGTCAGGATATCACTGCTGAAGCAGCGCCTTTCATTTCACATTTCTTTGATAGAGTTTCCAAGTCTCCTCGTTGGATTTTTTCGCATTCAGCTAATGCGTTTTTCAAGTACGTAATAAACAAATAAATTCTTCCTCTAGTTAAAAGAAAGATCATTTCAAATCCTTTAAAATCTGAGAAAACTGCTGACAGGAAATTGCAGATTTTCTCTGCAATCCGTCAATGTAAAACGTCGAGAGTATGGCTGGAGAGTATTGGGCGTTCCAGATTTTTGGACAGTGCCTTATACTGTGGAAGCACTTCATCACCAGCTAAATTCGTAATCGTGTTTCTGCAGAAGTATGTACTAGTAATGTAGTTGGAGTGTAGTTGTAGGTGAGTGAAAACTCCACCTGTATTACTTAGCCAGAGGAGATAACTAAAAAAGCATTCATTCAAGAAATTTATACTCCAAGTACAGCCGTACTCCAGATACCACTGCCGAAAATAAGGAGCACAACTGTGCATCAACTCTGAAGGTCTTCAAGTTGGCCTTCTCGTTCTTGCGCGACCGCTGTTCGTTTCTTTTTTTGGCGAGAGCGGACATGCTTCAGGAGGTTTATGGCTCAAACAAGACAAATGGTAGATAGTGTGAAGGTTAGCTAGAGCTCATGGCCAAAAAGATCACGATCTGCTGGCAACAAGCTCCATCTTTCAATTCTGAATAATGATCTAGGCGCGGGGCATGCCTAACAATTCCACGATTACGAAGTGGGGACTGGCCTTCCTGCCGCTGGTTTTTACCACCTCCCTTGTTATGGATGATCCGGAGCGTTCTGGCAGTGAGCCGGTTGCGGTTATGCCCTGCAGCTGGTCATCCAGCAGCCGGCTTCCGCCGTAGTTGCCGCGCGCTTCCCGATTCCGTCAAGGTCGAGCAGTCGAAGAAAGGCCTAATTCTTTTTGAAGTCCCCGTCTGCATATCAACTACACGGATCGACAATATGCAATAGCATGCAAGCAGCTAAGAAACTCCCTTATGCTGGTCGGTGCGCAACAGGCGCACGGGCAGGTTGGAGAACTGGATATGAGGCGGTTGACTTGGCGGGCCCGTCGCCGCACATGTATCTCGCAAAAGCATTGCGCAACTGGGCACCACTCGTCATCGAAGTGACCATGAGAGAGAAGCCAGTCGCGCGAGATATAGCCGGCGGAAAAGCAGCTGGGGGAGGCAAAAAGAGTCGCATAGTCAGGAAGTGGACTGCAGCGAATCGACGAAGCTGAACTAGAAAGAGCCTAGATCACTATTGATCTCTCAAACTATAAGCATAAGCACATGCAAGAATCAGAGGCAAAGAAAAGAGATCGAAATCCTTCCAAATGGTACAACGGGGTACCTGCCATATGGAACTAGTGATCACCTAACATTCGCCCAAAACCGAGAAGTATGCTCAGTGGCTCCTTAGGAAGATAAGCCCATCCAACGATGCTTCAAAGCAAAGTATTAAAAAAAANCGCCAAGAAACAATAAAACAATCAGCATGTGTACTGGAACATCGTACTTTTTGTCTTCATTACCATCAAAATGCTCAGATGCCTGATTAAATAAACATCCAAAGTTTTGACTCCAGAAACTAAATTTTCCATCTGGTGCTTCGGTGGGCAAATTAATCAGCAAAATTTTAATCAACACAGTATAGACTAAAGACAGAGTTACTGAGATTTATCGAAGTGGGAAATGTCCTTTTCAAACAATCGAGCTGAAAAACAACACCTGCTCGATATTGCGTAAAGTTCACATTAATTTCTCTGATAGAAGAGTAATAGTATATTTCCTACGACGCGTCAGATCACAGTAGCAGTGTTGGGGTCACCGAAGACAAGCTTCCAGTCTAGCTAGTAGGAGGGAGTTCTAAGGTGGCAATAAGCAGAGAAAACAAAGCTAGGAGACTTACACCTTACATTCTTATCACTTTTTTTTGGTACTGTACTCTAGTCCGTCGTTGGAAAACCTGTAAACCCTAACAACAAATTCGTTCAGTTCGGCTTTCTTTTCGGAAAAACAAAAAAACGGTCTATGTGACCTTTATAGACTTGTTTTTCATCACAGTACGTTTATCTAGAAAAGCTAGTAGTAAAAAAAATTCAAAGAAAAACATGAACAAATGCTTCTCATAATAACAACAAATTTGCTTACGCTAACCCAGAAGTTCGCTCTAGGAACGCAGATTTATCTGACCGGTGAAATCTAGTTTAAAAAAAAAACGAATTCTTCTAGGAATAACTACTTCAAAAATACACTAATTTAGTGGGTATCGCGAGATTACGGTCAGCTAACGTTGACCAGAAAACGTTTGAAATTGCATGCACTGGCTTTTCGACGTTTCCCGCACTCTCGCTGCTCGCAAAAACCCGCACGAAGCAATTTAGCCAATCATCGTAGAAAACTACCAAAACACTGGTATCTGCCATCCATCACCCCCCCCCCTCGCTCTCCTCCCTCAAGCCTAACAGCACAGCCTAAGCGATCACTTTGCAGAGAAAGATCGATCCATGTTTCGTTGCATCAAGGCTTTGTCGGCTACTGGCTTCCGCTCTTGTAGCAGTTATCTATCATCTGTATGCCACCGTGTGTGATCGTATCTGATCCAATTATGTAATGTTGCGCATCGAGTTTCAATTCGACTGCCGCTGGACACTATCGGACTGCTTACGACGCGTTGGAGATGCTATGTTCGGCTAAGCTGAAAAGCAGTCTTTGGACTTTGATTGAGTCGTGGCGGAAATCGCAGGAAATCGCGCTAAGTGGAGAAGCTGTGGAACTCTGTTTTAGGTGATTTATCCTTTTTCGAAAGTTTTCAGCTGAAATGCAGAATCTATTTCCATTATAGCTGACAGCGCGATATTCTCAGGAGTGCAGATTTTGAAGCATAGAATACCAGTGTTCGCGAAAAAAGGAAGCAACCCATTCCATCGACAGCCCTGATCATCCAACGTCAGGCCAAAATATACTGTCAACAATATTCTCATGTTTGTGAATAAAGTAACTTAGTCCACTTTATTCATGAACTCAGCAACGCCGTTTATGGCTCAGCTCAGCCACTTGTCGCTAGTATTTTTTAGCAGGAATATTGAAGTTGTATTCAGACACATCGTTGAGTAGGATGATATCAACAACTGCGAGATCAGTACTTGCTTTTCTTGAAAACAAGAATACTTTATGCTTTAAAACTCGCATCCTCGAATAGAACACCATGTGCGCTACAACCCTCCCATATCTAAAACCACAAAAATAAAAACTACTTTGAACATTTTCTTTAAGGTTGGCAGCAACCTCATACAACAGGCAAAGAATAAGCATTTGAAATTTGCGGCGAATTCTTAAAATATAGACTTCCAGCCTGAAACGAATAGAAGAACAGTAAAGTAGTTTAAGGTATTTATTTATTCCGCGGAGTCCATCCGAATTCCCCCTCGATTTGCGCTTGATTTTCAGTCTGCGCACTCATTCCTCACATTTCAATCGCGAAAATTCAACAGTTTGCATTTGCGATTAATGTGGAAACTGAAAAGGTTGTGCTCCAAAAGGACTGTCCATTTCAAATGAATTATCGCACTGAAATTTTTACGCAAGTTTTTAGCAGCAATCGCGCCAGCAGAAGCGTGGATGACCGCGTTTGGTTTAAAATAAGGCGACTTCTCTTTTCTGGAGCAGCAGTCATAATTGCGTGGGCGTTTGCAGGACTTCAGAAATATTTTGACTGCAGGGCACAGTTAAGATGCATACTTTGCCATATTTTCTTTCGCTAAAATCAGAAGGCCACTGATAATGCTCGAACTTTTTCAGCGATAAAAAACGTAGGAGTTATGAGTGACCGATATAGCAGTTGTTAGATAGATAATATAAGGACCGTCAAGAATTCTCGCTGAAGAACCCTCCAAAGCTAGTCTAAGGATACCGAGGGAGATCAGCATCGCTCGCTGGAAAGATCATAAAATGAGGAGACGTTATTTTTTGTTGTTCGATGGTAGCGAATGTGGTGAAAAGATTTTTTGATTATACACTTCTAATTTACTAAAAAATGCAAACTCTTCTAAGGTATAGTATCGAAGTACCGATGATAAAATGTGTAAGCAGATAACTATTATGCAGAGAAAATCCGGTGGGGTTTGCATTTTTGGAAATTTTAAAGCAAAATCAAGCTAGTTTTCTAGTGTCATAACCTTCATCAAACAAAATTCTTATTTCGGAATATTTCAAATTGTCTACAGAAGGGTGGTAGTGGTCCCGTTGGCTAGCGGAGAATAAAATTACTCCCCTTCGAAGGAGTCGGCCCCCACTTGAAAACAGATTTTGTTACCGGATTGAGAAAAACTTTGGAATGAACTGTTAAAAATGCTGCAAAATTGTGGTAGGACATAAGTAGGACTCTAAGATGCCACGTGATATAAAGACCGTCACATGAAAGCAGAAGAGGCCGAGTTCTAAAAATTGTTGATTTGAAACAAAGACAGGAAGGATACTGGCTGAAGCCGAAAATTCCTTACAAAGAAAGAACGCGAGAATTTTGAGCGAGAGAACATTTGTGCGTTATAGTTGCGCTCTATTATTCGAAATTATGAAGGAGTCATGGAAAAAAACATTACTTTGTTCCATAGGTGTGCTGGTTTTGACGAAAGATTTTGTTACATTACATAGGCGGAAGTACTGCAGCGATTCATCTTAACTGTTAAATGTCCATTCTTTCATAAATGTACGGAACACAGAAGCTCACACGATAGGGTGAACTGAGAAGAAGCCAATTTTACTGAGAAAAGTCGTCACATCTTCATAAAAGAATGATCGAAAGATTACTGAAAAAAACCTAGGAATTCCAAGCCTTCTTTTCATGACAGCTACATTCCATATGGGAGAACGTAATGTGCAAGAGAATTAAGCTGCCTCATCTCACTGAAAATGTCGTGTAAATTGGCGCTACAGCCATTGGATAGTAGAGAAGTTTTTTAAAAAACATCAGTTGGCTAGTTCAGTAAGAGAATATATATTTAAGCAAACGATATGATCCGAAAGTACCAATCCTAAGTACGCGCTGACACCTATTGCCTCGATCGGGAGAAGCTAGGATCGTCGCAGTGATCGCGACGTCGTCGGTCGTTGAAGTGAGAGCGAGCTGATGAAGTAGGTCAGGCGAGTTGATGGCAAAAAGCTGAACAGGGCGGATACGAGGCGAATGCGAGGCGAGAATTGGTTTAATGGTGGATCGAGGTACGCGACGAGACTTCTTAGCCGCGTTCTGAATGCTGACAGCCACAGCGCCCACGCCATTTTATGACCATTGTCGAAACAACCGCGACAAGGTCGCAACATGCTGCAGCGACGGGTCGCGAACCTCTAAGCTTTGCCACTGTGTGAATTTGCAACTAAAGCTGGCTGAAAGTGGCCTTTTACGCCTAGCATCTGAAAGAGTCACAACCTCCCTAACAGCCTGGCAGCTGCGTTTCCTTGACCTGCCTTTTTTAGATAAGGAAAATTGTCGCAACGCACGAGAATACCCCAAATAGCACTTCTCCAAATTCTCGAAAATTATCTGCAAGAGTGGCAAGAAGGATTCATTCCCTAAATGTTCAAGAACACCACAACTTACTAGTTTCTTTCCTGACGGAAATCTGTGCAAGGAACACATCCAGATGCAGTCGCGCCTATGTTCTTCATGCTGAATTTTGGAAGAAAAAGCAAAAATCACCGTATAGCAAAAAAAGAGCTATGCCTATAAATTCTACTTAAATCGGATGTTAGCCCTTATCTCACTGACAAAGTCTCGTATAGAAAACTTGTAGGTCGACTGCCAAAGTTAATTTTCATAGAAGTAAAGATGCTTCATAATATTGGCGATTGGTGGAGGACACAAGAACATATAGGAGCAGTCGAAGAAGGCCTACGTGTAGCAGCAGACAATAAAAAATGTTGAAGAAGAAACTCATCTCGGATTTAGCTAAGGCCGACATATATGAAGAGGCACTCCAGATTTTTGTTAGGGAGGGGATAGAATATTGCATATCTCACCCGTAAGAGACAAAACATTTAGGGTAAGAAGAAAGAGCAAAATGAAGTAAGCAGACTTGTTAGCGAGCAAGGATGACAATACATTTTTAAGCAAGAGAGGACTGGACTAGGTGCCGTGCTCTTAAATAAGTATGGCTCATGTTTTGCTCAAGAATGCCCAAAACAATTACATTTTCAGTGAATCAGTAGCGTGGTCAGTATCGCCATAGTCGAAAGCACCTTTTCGATCGCTTCTTTGCGGTTTCTAGAGACCTACAAAAATTGAAATAGTAAAATTTGCCCGATGATGCCAAAAATCTAGCCCATATAGAAATTAGCAGCTCATTCAGAAAGATTTTTAAAAATGAAAGCAACACAGCTCTAGCCAAGAATCTCTTCTCTAGCCACACCGGTGCCCCTTTAGAAGTTAGACGGAAAACTTCTATGTTTCCATGACTTCATCTGCTTATAAAGGAATCTGCGTTCATCAATGAATTTCTTGGTCCTATTCTAAACTCCAGTTGAATTATTATTAATTACAAAGTTGGATAATTGTTGTTCTAAGAATTCCGCAAATCGCAAACAGGGAGGTGCTTCTGGAAAAGAGCAGAATATTTATGTAGCCGTAGAGGGAATGATCAAAGAAGCCTAAGGTCCCTACCGACAGCGGTTCTTAAGGATCCCGATAAACAAAGTCAGAAAGTGTTAGATAGCTGTCATTTATGGTGAGGAAGCTGCTTAGACGAAGACTTCTGGACTTCTGCAGGTGAGAAGCTCCGTCTTTATAACCTAATAAAACTGCGAAGAAAAGCCTTACATGTACCCGTCGCTAAATATGTTTTAAGGGTTATCCCAGAAATTTTTAAAAAAATGGTCATGAGTAAAAACTTGGACAAAAACTCCTAAAAGACGATAGAGCTAAAGATAAAAGAAAGCTGGAAGTGGTGAAAGACAATATTGCACATTGTGATACACAGAGAGCCTACTGTATGTAATGTAAATATTCGCTATCAGACAATGAGGATCCTCACTCGATGAGAAGAAAGAGCTCGCTAGAACGGTGAGGCCTCAAATCCGTCTCAGTTTACCTCGAAATTTCCCGGAAGAGGCAAACCGAAGTAAATTCGAACCTGCTGATGATTATCGGCGTGATGTGACCGTGATGTCAAAGCGGCTCATTCGCGGGAGTGTTGCCATTGTGCGACGCGCACGCGCCACTCGCCGTACTCACTGACAATTAGCCAGCTGTCCGTTAGCGGGTGACAAGGTTAGCACAAACTCTGATACCATCTCGTGGATTCGACCTTCCGCAGCGGAAAGCTCGAGCAGTTCAATGGAGTGCAACTGCGAGAGATCCCCTTCAGAGGCGACTCTGCGGAGCTGCGGTGGAACAGGATTACGGTAATCGGAAAGTCCGCAGCTCGTCCGCATTCGGCCTCAACCGCAACGCGATTCAACCTCTCGACAAAGGCCCATTACTGTTCCGCGCTGACGGCACCGCTCTCCGCGAGAAACGTGCTCTATCGTCAAACAAGTGACCGGCGCCGCCAGCCGCCACCGCCCCGTCCCGAGTGGATTAACCCGCGCCGGTGATTACCGTATCATCATCCGGCCATTACCTCATCTATACCCTCGTTCGACCCGACACATATCCGGTGAGTTCGTGTTGATCATAATCATCTGGCAGTATATGGAGGGCACTGACCTCGATACGGTCACACTGAACTGAAAACAAATCGCACCAACACGCAACTAGAGCGGCTTACTCTTGCAAGTGCAGGTAAAAAATGGGTTCATGTATTAGCTGAACAGATTGAAAATGTAGCTCCCAACCAGGTTAAAGAGCTTACCAAAAATTACATATTACACTGCTCGCAATTTACTAGGATGGAAACGAAATAAAGAACAAATTTGTCAAAAGTACTAAAAAGAGACTTTCTATCAGTAAATAAACGTTACGATGCTCCAAAATACAAGTTCAGAATACCAATCCGATGATGAACAGGGTATCAGTTCTATCTATGCAATAAGTTCTTTTGTAGGAGCAAATTTATTTTAGACCATCTAAAGTGGATTATTTGGAGGTTTTTTTTCTTCTCAATATATGTATCGCGCAGTGGCGATCGCAGATATTTTTTTCCAGGGGCTGGGTCTTCAGACCAAAAGTGGGCGGGCTGGCGCGGGGCCAGAAAAATCGACTGTAAAATTCTTATTTTTTTTCAATTTAAAAGTAAAAATCGATAATTTAAATCTATTATAATTTTTTTCGAAACTAACACCTCTTTCAATTTTTTTCCTCGCCTTTAGGCCACTTTCAACCCCCCCACCCCCCACCCTCCTCGGACCGCTACTGGTGTCGCGGTATAATGCAGTGTTAGAAAGGTTCATTTTACTAAAGCTTTCATAACATAGTAATCATGTGTTTATGATTGCGAGGAAGTAGGGAAAGCCCTGGACAAAGGTTTTTTTTCCCAGAAGAGCTCATCAGAAATTGGCGAAGTCCTTTTTTGAGAAATTCTTTCCGATCATCATGTAATGCACAGTTTTTTGGGGTCTGTACAAATAATAAAAATATTATTAAAATTAGTTTAGAAAATAGTATGGCATCCTCTGACAAAGAGGTCTAAACGGTTAACACTGCCACCAAAAGTTCGATGCATTTGGTCATAAGAAAAGCATTCCACCAAACAGACTAGAAGGATTCCTTCACGTACCTACGTCGCGCCATCTTGTGCTTTTCAAACATGATGAAAAGTGGACACTGTGCTAATTTACTCAGTTCTGCTTGCCAGAAGATCTCCTAGGCATGTGTTCTTGATTCCAGGAAAATAACAGTGACGTGGCCGTCGAATGCAATGCAAAGAAGTGTTAGTAGGAGCATTTCAGATAAATAGACATAGGAATTTATGGTTTTTTTAGAGACATGGATATAGGTCTGATTGCTGATCGAGAGCTGATGAGGGAAGGACACAAATGCACTAACTTTTAACGCAAGTTTTGCAGATCGTGCAATTCAACTAAAGAAACGTCTCAGTCTCCACCTTCGATAAGATTATATGTATTCAGAGCACAGAACTGTACATTCAAAAATTGGCTACGGCATACGAAAAATTAGACACGAAGAAATTCGGACGATGTCCAGTTTTACTAGCAGACAACAAAACCAAGCTTGAACAGCCCTTACGGAGCTAGTGCCTAAGTCTTACAATAAATTTTTTATCACTTGCTGCAAAAGCGCGAAAGTGGTTAGCAAATCCAAAGGAGGCTCAACTATCGGCATACTTCCTCTGCGGCTGGCTAAGTTCAGATCGTTAGTGGCGATGAGGTTGCAGTGCATCGGCGTCGGCATGTGCGAGATGAGGTGTATACGAGTCTCATTAGATGCCCTAACCTAGTTCGGACCCTGTGCATTACATGCTCGACTTGCTGCCGCCGATGATGAACACATGAAGACGAGGCCGTCGTGGCCTCGTAGCCTCCTCCCGCTGCATCTGCAGCCCATAAGCGAGACAAAGCCCCATTCGAGCGCGAGCTGCTCGCAGGTCGCCGTCGGAAACCCGGATGGACGTGAAACAGAGCACGTTAAGGTATCCGTTAGCCTACATTTCTGGAGCTGGAAATCCACGCTTGGATGAAGTCGATCCAGCAAATGGCAGGGACCTTGAAAAGGACATGGATAGGGGATTTCGGTGTAGAATTGGTCTGAACAATTACCGTGCAACAACATGCACAGTACAATTGCGGACCAAAACCTTGAACAGACGGGCACATTTTTGTGAACTGAAGTTGTGTAGCTCTAACCGGCGATATGATCGAAAGAGAAGTTTATCCTCTGGCATGCAGCTGTTTTTGGTAAGCCGGCGAACTTCTGCCACATAACCGTCGTTATTGCTCCTTCTAGAATTACACAGTCTTATCAGTCTGAAAAGCTCGTTCGTTCTAAGGAAGAATACCGAACACGATTGGATTTTCTATCAGAAGAAGCTACGTTGGAATCCGAAACAGAAACCCTAGGAAGCAACTACAACCAACAGCCTTGCACCGAAAAATTTCCGTAGATTAGTGCTTAATCCGGTGCCTTAGCTGTGACTTTAGCAATGCAACAGTTCATTTGAAGCGAATTTTCATGTAGAACTAACGTCCTTCCGCGAAGGCTGCTATGACAGAATTACAGAAGAACACTCTTTGGACACTTTTATCACTTAGGTTCTCAGAAATAATCTGATGTAACGCGTTGATTTCTAAAGCTGGCCCTAACCGCTATAGTGCGAGCTAATACTAGAAAATATGCCTCTAGGAAACCAGATCAAACATGGTTTGGCTAGACGTTTCCCTCTAGGAATGCATAAAAGTGCATTCTTGTCGAGATTTCTAAAGTAAATTCTCACCTAACCATTTTGTGGGTTACTACTGACCTGAAGAAGTGGATGTTACCAAAAAAAAACGCTTCCGCTGCAACCAGAGTATGGAATTAGTTTACAAGAGCTTCAAGTCAGTTTGTGAAGAAGAGTTCAAAAGCTTAGAGAATTAAAAGGCTTGTTCTCCTCCAAGCAGTTAGTGAAAATCACCCTCATAGACTTTCGCGATAATGACTCAGCGCCGTTCGCAGCGAACACCGGAGATTTGTAAATGCGTCGCTCTGAAGTGCTTATGGAGGTCGTCGGGGATCAGTGAATCCATGACGGCGACGCGATTCGGGTTGGACGGAGGCAAATGTGTGTGATCGTGTGGTTATCCCATTCGCCAGTGCATATCCGGGCCGCATGATGGCGTCGCGAGTCAGCGACGCGGGACTCACCTCCATTGTACGAAGCGGGTCAGACGACGCCGTCACCACATCGAACGTCAACGTCGATCCGAGAACGCCGCGTAAACATATCAGTGTTGAGTGAAATCCGGAGGTTTGAGGGGAGGCGATGTCTCGTTCGTTATTGGTTAGTGTCTTCCACGAAGTTCTGGAAAGGGGTAAATTGAGATTAAGCGAGGTCCGCGTTAAAAATTTTGGGACTTACTCCTTCCTATGCTCTATGGGCCTTAATTAGCTACTAAGTTCTCGTACAAATTCTTACTCGTAATTACCGAGAAGCAAATTGAAGAGAAAGAAGGAAGGTAATACATTTTTTAAAATTAGACCTGAGCATAACCATTTGCATCTAACAATAAGTAGATTCAAGCGCCTGGTTGTGGTGGAACAGATTGACTAGGTGTTACCTGAGGTTACCTCATTTGCTAATTTCATAAACCTCCAAAATAAATAAAGGAGAAACTAAATAATAATGATAAGTAACTCTGAATAAAAGTAAAACAGTGAAATGGTTCCGTAGTACCCCCGTTTCAATTAGGACCCGTCCCGAGAAAATCCGGCTGGTCCCCAACGCTCGCTCCAAGTTAGCTCCAAATTTGCTGGCGGTTAACCCGGAGTTATCTTAGACTTCATCGGAGTCTGCACGGAAAGAAAAAAGAATTTTCTTCAGAACGGTTTGTTAACAGTTCTAATTCAGGACATTATCTTAGACTTCATCGGAGTCTGCATGGAAAGAAAAAAGAAATTTCTTCAGAACGGTTTGTTAACAGTTCTAATTCAGGACAATGAATATGCTTTATATTATTAATTAATAATCGACTCGCAATTCCAGCAAGATAAAATCACCTTTATTTTCTTCTAAAACTCAGCGGATATAAACCATCCTTTTAATTTATGATGGTGCAAAAAAAACTGTGAAAGATGGGCTTCGCCATAAATTGAAATAGCTAACAGATTGCAAAAGTTAACTATTGTAGAAACCAGTGGCTAACAAGACCTACGCACCGAAGGATCAACATATGTTAGTCATTTTTCTCGAATGGATTTTGACATAACTACCTTCAGTGAGTTTAGGCACACACTTCTGCCTCTAAAGCGCTCAGTTTCTAGCCCGGCAGTAATGTGCTATTTTCCAGGGGAAATCAGCGATGCGGATCAACCGTTCCAGAGCCGACCTACTCCTGGTCCGACCGGACCGCCACCGCGAGGGGCAATTTTTTCAGCGAACGAGATTTCGACCAGTTCATATGATGATCATGATCGCTGTGTGAAAACAGCCTTTTCTCGGGCTGTTCGCGGACAATGCACACTGCGCCGGCTCGTACGTAAACTCGTCCGCCGTGATTTATTTGACTGTGACAGCTGACCACGTTGTGCGTAGCATACGAGTTCTGCACGAGACGCTTAACCTTGAATTTCAATTCACTGAAAGAGTACTGCTCATTGCAGGGTATGGGCAGATGAGGCGCTACGTGCAGCCGAATAATGTAAGAAACTTTGGAGGAGCTGATAAAAGGACTTCGCCTACTATTAAAGACAACCGCTACTCCAAAAATGCACCTCAATCTCCTAATGTCTTGGTATGGGGAAAACATTGGCGCCTCTGGCTGAGGAAAAACGCCAGGAGGTATGACTCATTCATTATTTTCGCGGACGAGTTGCCGAGTCTGTGTAGGCTAAAACCAGCGCAAAATCAGCATGCTATAGTTGCAGCTGTGTAATAACGTCCGTTTTTCCAGTAGTTTCAATGTTTCTCCCTAACACTCCGTTATGGCAGACACGAAAATAGTTATGGCCGATCAAAACCGCATCAGGTCATCCATGAGACGAAACAGTCCTCGTCAATGCTTACAACACCTGGCAAAGCTTCTGGAGGTGTTCGCCCATCAGAAATGTCACTTGCACCAATATCTTCGTATTTCGCTTTTTCTATGAAAACATAACACCACTTCTGATCTGTTTAAAAAGTCAGTGGTTAGAGACAGCATCGATATTTATGATAGATTTGGAGACCTTTAAAGATCTTCGCGAAAACGTCTTTCTGGGGAAAAAAATCTCGTTTTGATTCGCGAGCGATGCAGTTTCACGGACGAGTTGTCTATTTCGGAGTGAGACAAAGTTGAAGTGCGGTATAGGTCTTGGAGACGCGAATAGAAGAACTTCATTATTTCATCCACGGCTCATCGACATCATTCTCCAGCGAAAAAGTAAGCTGAGATGAATGCATCGTCTGGAATTTCACTTCTATATGCGCGCAAAGTCCTCTGGATGCAGTTACTCCTCCATGAACTGCATTTTTTCGGAAATTTTCAAAGGATAGCTCAAACAAAGGTTCTCGAAAAATCAAACAACTTCTGATTTTAGATGCTGGTTCTAACTTGTATGCGGACTGCACCAAATCCGTTCTTACTCATCGCTGACTACAGAATGAAGCAGCGGTTCACACGGTAATCGCCAGCGCTCAACTTCAATGCACCCGCGGTCCTATCTCACGCTAATTTCCCCCAGATCAAGGATCGCACTGCTCTCCACAGAATCAGGAGAGTGAAATCATAGACCCTTCGGTAGCTATCGACCAGACAAAAAAGGCAGTGTGTGCTGACTTCGCTGCCGTGTGACTGGCGGTTTACGATGCGCCGCGTCCCGCGGGCCTGGTCGTCGTGAGTTGGCGAACGTCGTTTTTACTGGATCGGTCGTCCTCTCGCCGGAAAAACGCCTCACTCCTGCACTCCATATGTCGACGAACAAAGAAGCATCAACACAGTATCGCGCTGTGTGAGGATAAATGACCAGTGCGAGGCTGGGGGTCCGAGTATTCGGCTGTGAGAGCGGCAGGTCGTCCCACTAATAAATATCCTTTGTGACTGACTGACGCGAGCCTTAAACTGCTGTGGATTCTTAGTGGGGATGTTCGACGGAATTGCATTAGCGCCTTCTTGAATTACATGGAAGACAAAGTTGGAGTCAGTCTTCCTACCGAATTTTGCTTCCAGCGGACAAAGCTTTCTCAGGGGGATAGTGGATTACAGTGCGTACTTTCGTAAAAGTGTGACCAACATTACCGAAAAGTTTAACAAGAAATCCAAAATATAAAGCTGAACCAGCTCAGATTATCGTACTGGAAGCAAAACAAACATTCAACAAATTCAAAAAAAGACTGTTAGATTCAGGGACTGGTGAACTACCTCCCAGTAAAAAAGTGTTCTTGATGAAATGGAATTGA
>KN549441.1:105495-127437 GCA_000797555.1 Oesophagostomum dentatum | reverse complement strand
AGTAAAATGGCACGTCTGGAGATTTTAGAGCAGCAGGCAAGCCATCCTAACCCGCACGCGATGTGACCTTGCGGCCTGCGATGACTGGAAGGAACCTCACCCCTGAGGAGCCCGGTAACCACTTTTTGCATCGTTGCGGCGTAAAATATCTAAGGTGTATATACCTCTCAGGAGACAAGAAGCAGGGTTGGCCACAATCAGCAGATGGTGGTCGGACACCAGTGCTGCTTTGTAGAGCGCAGGCGTTCCATCGATGCAGCATTCGCCCTTGCAGTGACGTAGAATGCAAAGATCACACTCGAGTTCAGCAGTCGGCACATCTTGAAGTAAGACTAAGGTCGTAGGTCAATAGAATAGTACCAATATGTAGAGTGGATTGGCGAAATTTTGCTGAAGATAGAAGGTACAGGTTTCTACCCTACTTGACCAATCCGCAGCCAAACTACTTGGAACAGCCCTGTTATTTCTTTATAATGGGTTCCTATTTGTAAAAAACCTGTGTTTTCCCTTTTTATTTGGGCAAAGGTTCATCACCTTCGTTCTACTGCTAAGTCTTGCTAATATTTTGTCTAGGTCTTGCTTTTTGCGTCGACCTAAACAAAATCGAATATGTCTTCACCATTATAAGATTTTCCTTATAAAATCACTAGTGATCTAAGTATGACTGGTTTAGTTCTGGAAGTGAGTCGTGTAGTCAGAGACTACTTTTGATCCATCGGCATTCGCATAGCATCGATAACACATATAAATGTTCAAGCGATTGACTTTTACTGAATTTGGCTCCTTCCCTTTTACTGAATTTGGTTCCTTTCCTCCTCTGTGTCCTCAAGTAATGTGAAGACACACACACACAATCCAACGGCACGCAGCTGCGCACTGGACAACCATGGCCGGAGCTGTCTATAATACCTGGCGGACAATCGATTGCCGACGTCACTAGTTTGTGTGCGTTTGTAGATTATTTGAGGAACATCTCCTACCAGATATGAATGAGTGCTGTTATATCGATGTTATTGCTTACACAACTATAAAAGCATGCTAGGCTTGTTCAGAACAAAGTACTTAACATAGTTAACTTCGAAGAAGGCAAATAACAATAGCCTCAATAACGTGAACGTTAGTTAGCATAGGTATCAGCAGGGAGTTAGTCGACATATGCACCTTTTGGGAATTGATGGACTTAACATGTTTGTTCCTGTGATCCCTCTATAAAAGTTGTAGAAAAGCACGAAAAGTGTAAGGTAAGCGAGCTAGAAGGCAGCAGTATGATTCTGAAACTACCCACAACGACGTTTTATGGGTCAGAAATCAGATTCAGAGATTCTGAGAGGAACAGAATGCAGACGGTCAACCATCCGTATAAGGAGTTGCAGCCTCACCCGACGGGTTTCTTGGCGTGGAGTTGCAGCCAGGCCATCTTACAGGAGGTTTCGGAGAGCAGAATTAACGGGCAACCCGCCCACCGGGAGGTTCAGAGTAATCGGCAAGCGTGCTAGCTCGAACGAGTTGCGACCTTGCTACAGCACCAGGCAGCAGACTTTACAAGCAGACAGGAGACCACATATCTAGAAACCCATGTAATGTGTTTCCGTGATTTTAGGTCCACCACACACTCTACTAAAGGGTGATCCATCTTATTTACAACTACACAGACTACTCAGACACTGCTCCGCGATCTACACTTGCAAGAACAATACCGAACAGATGCAAATGCTCCATATGGTGCAGTGCAACGTCGCTTGCCGACTAGTGTGTTACTGCAAGTTGAAGCTTCCGTGTCTCTGCTAGCGTCCACCGGCTGGATTTCTTTATCTACACTACCGTCTTACTCAGTTTGAACTCGGTGTTATGGTTCTGTCTACTCGTTCTTCTCAGTTTTACTGTGTTGCAACTGCTTTGGACAGTCTACTTAGATCAAAAACGGTGTGATCTTTGACGTACCTACTTCCTCCGTGATCGATCCGCTGTGCGTGGAAGCGTAGCATTTCTATGCATTTTATTTGTAACCTATAGGACTCAGCAAACTGCAGAGTATCGACGATTCAGTGTTGTGAAGTTCCTTCTAACAAGATAAGTTTCCTCCACCTCTCGTTTGAGTCGTTGGCCTTGCTGCTACGAATAGGGAGGTCGTGTGTACCACATCTAATATGTGCTGTTTCAAAACCGAAAGATCTTTTATTAGAATCAATATTCATCATTTCAGTAGCGAAACTATTATGCAGCACTTCATCAGCATTTGACATTTGTACGCTATCAAATGGGAATCAAAGCGGACATAGTTATGAAAGAGATGACCCAGACATGGCGAAATGGCAAGCTAAACCATATAAAAGTTAAAAACATACATTTAAAAAACTGGCAAATACTGCGTCTAATTTCAGCCACCGTTTATGTCTAAGCAGCTGCTTTACAACAGACCCGGTCAATATGACAATGACAATCCCGAAGAGAAGACATTAACCTGCAAACAGCAAGAAAAGCAATTTTGTTTAATTATTAGGACATGAAGAATCGCTGTGTGTGCATCACTTGAAGACAGCATATAAATCACGGGGTTTTTTTGGGCTAAATACGTTAAGCACACGGATTAATGAAAAAACGGGGAATCTTTCCAAGAAGTAGCAAGATGATGGACCTCTAGCTTGGTATGGGCATATCATGCATTAAAAAATAAATTCAAACGAACATCGTGTCAGCCTGTTTGGGCGCAAATAAGCTAACTACTTCTTTCTTGACAAGAGTTTCAGTTTGAGCTTCAGTTTGAGTTTCCGCTTCTTTAACTCCTGCTTCTTAACAGCTTTCGAGTCTGAAATAAGTGCGACACCACTGAGCACCGATTTGAACTATGAAAATCCTATAATAGTACTAGATATACATACCAGGGGGAAGTCCTTCGATATTCTCCTCTGATAATTTCGCCTTCTCATCGATAATGAATATCAGAAGATTGGTAAGCTGCTTCTCTCGTTCAAGTGTATCACCTTAAATTACAGCTATAGTTAAACCACGAAATGGATCAATGTTTAATGCTAAAACGTGGATTTAGACATACTCTACTTAGGGGAAAAACACTGCCTCAACAGTGGGAATATGTTAGAAAGTACTTATATTTCCGTTAAAGAAACAACGTATTTTCGCTATTAGATTTCCGGCTTTCATAAAAAGGACGAGAAAACTGACGAGTTGAGAAAAAAAGTAGCATAAGGGCATGAACGCAGAAATTTTCTAAGCAACTCCACAACTACGTTCAGGCTACATGTACACAGAAGTAAGAAAGGAAGAAGAGGTATTTTAGAACTACGTCAGAATCAAGGAACCCTCAAGCAGCTGGGTTAGTGTGCTTTACTGCGAAAGGTAATTAAACTAATCTGGAATTTAGCAGAACGGTAAATCAGCGCAGTGCACATTTGACGGAGGATATACGAAACTTACTGTCTTGCGATTCTTTTTCAACAATGCAGCGAAGGCGATACTCAGTTTCAGAATGAATTTCGTTTAGGAAAGCCTCGCGCCACCTGAAAATATGAGCATGAACAACAACAGCGAAGAGCCGCAACACTAGGAGAATATAAACAGTAGAAAAAGCAAAAAGACTTGACAAACGTACATATACTGCAAAAAGCAGCTTTCTCTCAATGTGTCCAAAAATCGACACATAACAGCAATAAATTCCTCGGTTCTGGGCATCTTCAACCAGCCACTTGGATCTGAAAAAAGGATAAAATAATGGTAGCTATAGGCAAGACAAAAGGACAAAAGTTACTTTGAGTGATTAGAAACAGCATTTCGACTTCTAGCTGTTTCCCCTCATGTACAGTTTTTTCTAGAACATCATCCAGTGCTTCAAGCCGCTTAGCTATTTCAGTGGTATCACCTAACTGCTCGTGATTGGTGAACATAATCTAAAAAGCAAGAACTAGCATTCTCTATATCTTAAAAACTAGGAAGGTATGTAGTATGTATGCACCCAGAGCGTACCTTTCTCTTGCAAACAGTGGGAGGAGGAACTGGAGCACGAATCGATTTTTTAGAAATTTTCAACGTCCTGCATTTATCTTCACTGATGACGGATTTTCTCTTATTCTGAAACAAATATGCAACATTTGACAGTCACGGTTCTCGGTCAGCTAGTACCTCATCTGCACTTAAGGAGAAAGGTGCCAAAGGTGGAGGCGGAGGAGTACATTTTGGACGGTCCGACTCTCCTGGTAGTAAGGATGAAGGAGTGACGCTGGAATTCCTTCAAAATGAGAAATTTTACACCTTATGTAGTACAGAATATATTAAAATACAATCATAAGGAAAATATGGAGGAATAGGCATTTTTCCAACCAATATGCAAAAGAGGACTGAATTACGAAAGAACTGAGAGTTAAATAACCGAAATATAAAAATAAAGCTCACGCTCTAGGCATGGAAACAGGAACAGATGATGTGCTCTCATCGTCACTGTCAGCGAAAGGATTTTTCGATTCATCGTAATCTACCTTAAAAGTATGGTTCCATCATTTCACCACATGTTGGAGGAAAAAAAGCTTTAAAATATACCTCATCATTTTCACCAAAAGGACAAAGATCATCCGGGTAATCTTCAAGAGCAATCCCAGAGGAAGAAGATATAGAGTCCGGCTGAAACACGGTCGAAAATATAGAATTTTGTATCATAACGGTACGCAAAACAAGGAGAGTACAAACCTCAGCAGGCGCAGTAGACGGGATCGGAGCCGCCGTAGGAACTTGTTCTAATTGACCCGAACAACTAAATGAAGCTTATGGCCAAACAAATAATAACTTTCAGAGGAAAAGCTAAGAACAAAGCAACATAGAAAAAAGAACAAATTTGTGCATACCTCGAAGTCGACGATGTAACAGAAGGACGAGGAGTCGATCCAGCACTGAGCAGGAGCGACGCGCGTTTTGGACGAGGCGGAGCTACTGAAAAAAATTTAACCTTGCAAAACATACAAGTAAAAACTACTGCTTCCGTAAACTACCAGGAGTCCTAGCTTCATTCACCGCTGCTGCTAGTAAAGGCGTGGTAGGAGTGCTCTAAAGAGTTCTTTAAATACCCATGCGAAAAGTTATTCTTATGAACCAGTTAAGGAATATTGCTAACAAAAAGTACAACAAAAAAAGTTTACACTTACAGAAACCAACTGATATCCATCTGAATCAGTGTCCACGGAAAGGTTCTGCGTTCGTACTACAATGCCGGAATCTCCAGAATTTTCCGAGCATATAGAGATATCCTCATATTCATGAGAAATCAAAGCAGACTGCTAGAAACTCTGCTTTTTAATAGCTTACACATTATGTGATGCAATTAAATATTACCGTTCTAGTTTCCGCTGTTTTCGCCTCACTGGAAGAAGATAATCTAGCCGGTTTTGGTGGAGGAGAAGGTTTTGGCTTGTTGCCAGCGTTCAGCTTCGGTTTGGGAGAAACTGGTGGTGGCGCCTTTTTCTCATTGCTGCTTGTGACCTCTATGGTTGGGCAGTTCAGTGGTGGAATCGCAGGAGGAGCGAATTTCGGTCTAGCAGGTTTTACCTCCCTCAAAACAGAAGCATTCGACAATGGTAATCGTTAATTTTCAACAAAAAAAAAACGCACTCAGCTGCATCTAAAATACGGCGAATAGCATGGCTAACGCATTCATATCCTCGTTTTCCTTTCTTGAAGCCTCCGATTCTCATAGGCGCATTACATTCCACGCATTTGAAACAGTGCCTATGCCATACAGTGGCCTCTACGATGACCTTGAAAAACGAATAATTGAAGAGTACACAAAGAGCAAACAGCTAGATAAACTCACCCGTTCAATAATGAACACGTGATCATGGCAGGAAGCACATCTCGGGAATTGTGCATCACCGCCATTCCTTGCCTCGAAGACTAATTTCGGGGCTACTACGTTACGGAGAGATTCTGAAAATACCAGACAGATATATCTACTAACTCAGCGCTTTTCTTATGGTTGTAGATAAAATGCAGTTACGCTTCATCTGATATAAAAAGGTTGTAGCCATAGACGTTGAGCACAAACCAACAAGTGGCAGCGAATCTGTGCCTAGGATGTCTGTCGGCAAGGAAACAAAGATAAGGCGAACTTAGCAAAAATTTTAGACAATAGAAAAGGTGTGCGCTCCTGCCACAAAATAATAGAATTGTTCCAGCTGCAGCAAAAATCCAAAAATACTTGAAGATAATAGCGTACGATGGAAACTCATATAAACTGGAAGTGGGCTGCGACGATTTCCTAGATATTAGCTCTCAACGGTCCCGGTACTGTTCAGCATCGTAGGAGGAATACCCCGGAAATTTATTTTGTCAGAGTGCGTTGGAGATAAAAGGTCTGGAGGGTTTCCGGGCAGAATGGGGTAAAAATCCTCCTTCACCGAAGCGGACCTGTCGATCAGGATGAGGTGATAGGTCCTCCTCATGGTTTGGGTAGGAGGTGATCGGTCCGCCTCATACCATGGGCGATAGGTGATAAGCCTTCCTTATAATTTGGGGTCGTAGGTGATAGGTCCATGGAGTATCTGGCTCCGACCTTTCCACCTATGTTCAGCACCCAAGAAAACCGCCAAGCATGGAGACTTCTAGCACGAAATTGCATTTCCCTTCGTTCCTCATAGCTGACAGCATATGGATTCACCAATACTTCTCAGCTGGGTCGCAAATCACGGGCTGTAGCTTATGAGTTACTGTTTAAGATTAAGAGAGCATGGAATCCCAAGCAGTTGCGAGTGAGTACGATATCTAAAGTTTCCATTTGACATCCGAAATACCGGCTTTTAGCGCCTCAAATTCTACACTACATGCAAAGTTAGCGAATAGGCTCGCAGTCGTCTATGACGTCACCTCATGTGTCTATTAAGTCATATCTGATATATACCGTAAGGGATATAGTGGCAGTTAAATTTTTTTAAAACCCAGTTCAAGTAAAACCAAAAAAATGCCCACAAAAAGTTAGAAAAAAATCAATGCTTTAGCTTTCCAAAACTGAGAAAGAAGGGAACAGAACCTACTTGGATCAATGGAATCCACCGCATGTTTGACGCATATGAGGTAAACCAGCATGGCTAACATAATGTTTGGATATTTTATCATCAAATCTCTCTCTGTTATGAGACATGGAATCCCCAATGTCTCTTCAGCAAGCTGGAGCATCTGTACGTCGAAAAATAGTGTGAAAGTTCCTGATTATGTAAACAAAACAGTTAACATACCGTGTTGAAACTGATTTTGAATGCAACGTCATCACCAGAATTTGATGGTCTTCTGAAGAAGAAATCTTTGATAAAGATAAGCTCTGTTAAAAGCTTGAAGAAAAACCTTTCTTGCAGCTGGACAGCCAACAACTTTGATAAGAGATGGAGAGGCTGATGCCAGTCGCCTCGCAACCAAACATATGGCGAGTAACCTATAGAGTCCAACCACTCCGTGTGAACTTTTAATAATTTGCTCATGTTCTCGATGAATACATCTTCACATCCTGCAAAAATACTCGTCCAATAGAGATGAGCGAACACAAAGAAAATTAGAGGAAAAGATTCATGGAGAAGAGAAGCAAAAACCTCCATAGGCGCCGGTAACTCCGAAAAGAAGATTCGATGAACTAATGTAATCTAATGATCGACTCAGTAAATAACTCAGAGATTAAAACATGGTCAGCAGCACGATGCGTGGTTCGCTAAACGCTACCTCAGACGGGAATATTGCTTGACGATACGTCGCATGACAAAGCATGGAGGTAGTAAAACTGCGCAAAAACTGCGGACCTCTTGCCAAATCGCGTGGAAAAAATCGTGGCGGTTTCCAAAAGCAACGTTTTTACTCCGGCGTTGGACGACGACGATGACGACGGCGAGGTCTGTTTGGTGTGTATCGATCTCAATGAGAACCACGATCGATACTTACGGAACACTCGTCGTCGTCGTCCAGCGACGGAGTAGAAACGTTGCTTTTGGAAACATTACGCTACGGACCCCCGTAGGGTCATACTACCAAAGGGCTTGTGACGTGAGGATAAACAATGTCGTCCAAGTTGCATCAATTCACATACATGATGCGACTTGGACGAGATTACTTGTTCGAATATCACAAGCCCCACCCTTGACGGTATACGTACGCTACAGGCCCCTTGAGCGGGACTGGGCCGACCAACCAAGGCTTGGGCGCGATCGTGACCCAGCTTTGGTTGGTCGGGTGTAGTACATGTGACAGGATTGCTTAGCGATAGCTAAAATCACACTGCCTTATTCGCTACCGTACATTCGCTACTGCCGCTGAGAACAGAATACATATTAGCGCACTTTCTTCTCATGTGGGTAAAAATTCCATATTTCTCTACAGGAGGCCGATATTCACCCTTCCCTGTAAAAATATACTGCTGGATCGGATTCCAATGACTGCTGTGCCGCGGCGATGACGCCATCGCCGGGCCACGGCAGGCCATACCTCTCACAATGATGGCAAAATACCACAGAACGCCTATGCTCACACAAGCAGGCACGTCGTTTTCATCCGGCGTCACGGTACAACACTGTTTCCTAACAGCAGAACAGGGTGCGGGAAAAGTTCTGGCACACTTTTCCTTTTGGCGTATCTCACTGTTGTATGAACGGATTAGGTAGCTATTTTGCCATTATGTGGCATAATGTTGTTTTTCAACTTCTATGAAGTCCACGGGATTCACATGTTTTGTTTTATCTTTTTCAAACACACGAATGAAGCCGAGGAGAACTTTTCGCTGCTGAAGCTAGGGGAGAAAAGCTTCCAGTTAAAGCTTTCACAGTATCTTCAATTTTGAGCCAAATACCAGTTTACCTGGACGTATTTCAGCTCTTGGTGGCATGTGACTTTTTGTTTACCAGGGGTTATGTGTTTCAAATACCAATTGAGTTGCCATAGAAATCACTAACAATTGGAGTATTTTCCAATGGTGTGCTCTCTGTGTACACTGGATCATCAGCGCAGCGTGCAATTGTTTACTGCATAGAGTACTCTACTTCTGGAAATTCTGAGTAGTTATTGAAAACCGTTTCCCGACTGGAATTGGAAGCTTTATACGCTCTATTCATGTTCTTCTTGCTGCTTGTTATTCGGTAATTCTTTTAAAAAGACCGCTCTTCGAGTATTCGACACTTCCAAAATCAAGTACTCGAATACTCGACACTTTTGGTAAAGTTGCCTAATCGGATATCGGAATATTCGAGGATATGCTTCGAATACAACTCTATGAAAGTTACTAAGAAATTCCGACGTCTTTGCAGCAATTCTTCGGCTTTGATCGATCAGGTCAACCGTCAGGCACTGTTTTGACCTGGGGATAACTGAGTGTTTCCACAATTATTTTATAAAATTTGCCTTTCAAGATAGCTTTGTTTTACCTGGTTTTGTTGCAATATTAAACAGTATGGATAACCATCGTCCAAGTAATTTTCAACGCTGCCAGAATAATTACTCGATTTAGTCCGCTTACTTTCATGCGACATCCGCGAGCCTGTGATCTACCGTTCAATCGTCTCCTTCTGTAGTGACCTTAGAGAGGTGGACGCGTCTTCTTCACTGTTTTCTATGATTTTTCCTTAGAAACTAACTGTTGCTTTAGAAGCATTTGCTTAATTTTTGAAGCGTTCAACTATAGAACTGTTAGGATAATTTCGAATATTGCTGAAATAACTGTTGCAGTTGATTCACTGAGCATCGATGAGTCTATAAAGTTCATCTGATTCTTTTCTCCAGGTAAATATGCTGCAACTTTTCGTTATTCTGTTAGTTAACTTTCTGCTCCCATAGTACGCTAAAATTTTGGGTGAGATTCTAGCAAATGAAGTTGAACTAAGCTGTCAGCAAGCACGGTGCAATACAGAGTAGAAATCTGCGCAAAATGTTTTGTTCTGTAACTTTGACCCAGAACCTAAATTCTCTAGTAACCTTCGTTTGCCAATATCACCCACTACTACAGAGATATGGGTAAATTAGGTCTTCCACCTAAAGTTGAGCATGCTATGGTACTAACTATAGCAGTTATCCGTTCTGCTGCAGCTTTGCGAGAACCATACAGCTTTAGACTGTTGTGCATACACGGCAGAAAACTTCGGCGAAAACAAATTTTTGGAGAAAACTGATTTTGGACAAGTTTGGAATTCTTTTTCAAAAATATTCGTTCCCGCCAAGGATTTACCATCAAGAACGTGTCTGCATGCTATATTGTTTAATACTTCCTAGGTATGACTTAGTATACCCCATAAATACAAAAATGCGCTTTCAGAATGTATGCTAACAGAACAACTGTAGTCCCCCAGCATCATGCGCCTTCCCACAAGAGGCGTGTATCTCTCCCCCTCAGCGACTGTAATGACTTTTATTTGGAACACTGAATCAGATCTCATCACATGGTGTGTTGGCTTTGCGAGAAATTCGTGATTCCTCTGCTCGTCGCTTTTGTTCCAACAATAACATTTTCTTTTTTTCGCAACATCACATCATCACTGCTCTTTGTTACCATCATAACGTCAGAGTCTTATACTGATTCAGCTAAATCTTGCCGAACATTTAGTAGTGCATGGGGTTTTGAAGCATTGTACAGTTATCTTCTCTTTTTTCTATTATCTTGTAAAACAATTTTGGAATGCTCTTCGCTTGCAAAAAAAATTGCCTGGAACATTTGACTACATAGAACTCCAGTTGAGCCGCCAGTTAATGAGATATTGTTCTTATTTTGTAAAAGTTAAAATTACCACTTTCAAAAGATAAATATGCGGAGCGGGGAAGCTTTTGGTGGATTTTCTACTTTTGCAACAGGTAATGAACATGCACCAGTATAGAATACTACCTAGTTATTATTTTGTGCTAGTCACTGGGCATACCACCGATTGCTGCTTCAGCAGCATTTAGTCGGCACTTTTGGCTCTATACACCGTTGTGATCATCTCCCTTGGAGATTCTGTTCCTGCGGAAAATTGCGTATCATTTCTCGAACTAGAAACTACTTTTCGAAATAATAACTTCCTAGGTCGTGTGCGCATTTTCGAATTGCTAACTCTGGCATCAAAATTTCCAGTAGACATCTTCGATGTGCACCGGATGGTTGTTCGGAGAAGCATCTTCTCCTTCGAGTTCATTTTGTTGTATATTCGCTCTACCATGCCCTCACTGTTGAGGAGACAACTCGTCCTCATCCTTATAACTGACCAACTGATCAGATGCTTCCCTACACATCTTGCCAAATTAGTTTTGATTTTAGGGCGATTCTATCTCGGCTTTGATATACCTACGCTATAAACTCTCAATTGCAATCAAAATACTGGAGGAAGTTCTTAGCGTGGGTGTTGCCTTTGAGGTAGCACTAGCGAGGTCGGATTCGGTCTATCGTAATAAGTATACTTCGGCAAACGGAATTTCGAATAATTTGAAAATTAAATTTTTTGAAGACGTAAGCCGAGCTTCCCCAGATATGTAATAGTCTTAAGTACTCTTGCGACTTACTGATTCCAGATATGTAAAAAACCGGATTAATCGGTACTCTATAAGCTTGATATTTCGATTTATTCGAATATTCGAATAATTCGAATAAATCATCGAGTTTTTCACAATGAAACAAATATTTCTCTTGGTATTTGAAAGGCCGGTTAGTGTTATTAAACAGTAATGCTGAGTTGACTGTATAGTCTTAGAAACATTACTTACATGTCCGTTTCCTTAAATCGGAATGGCGGAAGAACGATTTATTCGAAATATTCGAAAATTCGAAATGCCGAAGTATAGTAATAAGGGTATAGATTAGCAAGCGATCATGGTCATTTTCGACAAAGAAAACTCGTCCAGAAGGTACATAGTATGTTCATCAGCGATCTCAGGAGGAATCGTTCGTCTCACTGTATGCTAGCTCACGGATGCCTACTTGAACGTTTATCGATTACAATCCGTCGAGAGCTTATTTTCTAGGCGTGGGTGCTGCGTTTACGTTCCTGTTCCTTTAGATGGGCAATTTTTAAGCAGACGTCTGGTGCTCTTAAGATAAATTACGGATTAGTTTTCCCCTGAACAGTTTCTTGTGCAAGGTACAACCTTTTGATCACTACAACGAAAATGGAAAAAGGCTTGACGAATCTTCATTATAACAGATAGAGAGAATGATGTTTTCTACATACATTAGCTGAAATAAAGCTGCTTACATCACTAGGACAATAGAAATATACTAATACCTACGCGTACTTTTTGAGCGATGATTTCATTGACGTTCTGTTAATTTTAGTGTCCACTTCAGAGCACACATACATAGTTGATACAACGCATTTGATGCGAATATTCATCTCTCAGATTCGATCACTTACAAACTAAGGCAATATACTCTGACAATCATACAAAAAATAGAACATTATTATAAAGAAAAGAAAAAAACAATAATAACTCTCGTAAGGCGTTCACGAATCTTGAGTTTGTTGAGCTGAAGGGGAGTTGACCCGCGCGGTCTTGCATTGAGCAGGCTAGGGGTTTGGTAGCAAAGAAAAATTGCAGTGTTCTGTATTTGTCCTTTCGTATCGCCCTGCCCCGTTGAGTGAGCAAAGAGTGAGCGTGGGCGAGCGAACGATGGCGAGCGAGTAAAAGCGGCAATGTATGTTCGGGGTAGGGTAAAGGCCTCGTCTCTCACCTATTACAGTGCTCAGTTATTCTAGTGTACGTACACATAAAGATGACTAGTGATTAGGGTCGGTAATTGAGAATTAGAAAATGGGGAAACGACTGTGGGATAGGGTGGGGGTGGGGGGGGGACATTGAGGAGGGACATAAACCCACAAGCAACATATAGCCATCTCAGCTACTAGTTGAAAATTCGTACACCACATCAGGTAATGCGAAATCTCTCTGCTCTAAAAACTAATAATTACTTCTGATAAAATGTAAAAAAGGAAATCATCAACAATTAGGAGACAAAAAAGAGGAAAACACTATTCTATCCCGATATTTGTACCCTATTCGATGAATATGGCAAGAACAATCTCTCAACACTTCAATGTGTGCGGAAGATGGGATGTAAATACACGCATTCGTATATAGTAGATACATCGTTGAGACAAGAAAAAGAGTCGCAGAATTAGACAAGTGTCAAAGGACAAGATTTCAGTGAACTCAAGTAAAAGAGAAGAAGAAGGAAAAAACGAAAATAAATGTCATGACGTGTCAAATGCAAGCCAATTTTCATTACTTTTCTTTCAACGGGAGAATCAACCAGTTCCTCTACCAGTATGGACCATCGGTACTCAAACTCTTCCAGGATGCAAAATGGCCCCAATCCGTATGGTTTAGGCTGTAGGCGTCGTCACGTTCCAAGTATTTGAGGCTAAACTTAAGAAGGCATTCATCTTGAACAATTCGTACATATTAGGTTGATGCGTAAATTCTTGCGGTTTTTCAACATAAAAATGGTTTCTCGAAAGGTTAATTCTTGTCATATCTGATGCGCTTTTTATAGTCTCGCTTTTCTTTGGATGAATGATCCTGAGATCTTCTATATATGTCTACATTTTGATCTCAACTGGTTTATGGAGTTCATCCACTGAAGAGTGGATTTTAAAAACAAATCATACAGAATTCTACTAATAATGACGCGAAAGTTCTTTTACTCGAAAAAACCGCATAAATTTATGCAAAAACCTTCACATATAACAACCTCACACTAAATAGTCTTCACTAACTATGTTTTTACAAGGGGAAGAAGTAGGTTCTCATGCAGCATCTACTAGGTTGGTCGAAATGTTTCTCATTTCTTTTCAAGGACATGCTTCTTTTTGTTACAAGTTATCGACATTTACACAAAATTACCAACTTAGCGCTTTTAACTGTACAAATAAATAGTCATGCAAAATCGATTAGGTTGGTCGAAAGGCTTCCCGCTTTCTACTAGTCTATGCTACTTTGGTACATAAAATTTTTAAAAATAGCGCTAAAATTACCACCGATACTCTGCCGGACAACTGCGTTCATTCAACAACTACCATTTTTACTAGTGATTCAATCACTCCATTCTTTAGCATCAAACCGCAAACCTTTATCGACTGTTATTTTCCTTTGCGAATAATCTACAGCACAGATATAAGATAAACAAAATTTTTCCGACCAACCTACTAGGTAACTGGAAGGTAGGGGAAAGCAGTTTTTTGAAGCAGACTTTATTAGCAGACTGGAAAAGTTAAAGAAAAGATTGTCTTCAAAATGCAAAAGTCTCCATAAATTTTGCTGTAAAACTCACGAAAATCTAAACCTTTCTCTCGAAAGTCCAGGGGCTCTGCTCTGGAGATCATATGGCAATATTCCAAACATGACTTTTATATAATCGATAACTATCTTACCTTCCAAACAATGGAGGCACAGTTCTTTTCGGTTGTACGTTCACATCAGCGTGCTCCAATTTATAGTTTTCACCACCATTTGAATCCCAGTTTTCACTACCGTTAGCGATGTAGCATATGCAGAATTCCATTCGCTTGCACTGAAATTTCATTTTTTTTGAGTTCACAATTTTCTGCACTCAAAAAAAAACATCAACTCTGTTACATATTTACAAAGGCGAAGATAATTGTGCCATAGAAAAATAGTCCTATGCTGAAAATTCATTTTCTTTCTAAATACATATGTTTAAGCATGATGAAGGACAATAGTTCCTTTTTGGCTAATGAATGATCAGCCCCAGATTTATCAACCTAATTAACTGGACTTTAAATCGAAGTAAAATTCCAGCAAAACGGCCTCGAAGTGTATTGATTAATAAATTTACCAACGAAATGATGCTTTTTTTCGCTAGAAATTTACATGCTTTGTTGTCGTAATTTGTAATTTCGAGCATACGGTATTGTCGCTCTTGTTTTTGATTTCTATGCAATTAAAATCGAACAGATCAATGAATAAACGAAAGCTTCGATCGCTGGTCTGCATTACGCAGCCTTTAGTGTTTTTTACGTCAAAGTTACAACTTTATTCTAGCTGAACTATACTATCAGGAGAAACTGAGATTTCGGCATGGATAAAACCGCCAGAAAACGCTATTCACAAAGCAGTCAGTACTGAAGTCTGAAGGCTGCGAAATGCTACTCTTCAGATAAATGGGATGGAGCACAGGTTGACTTTGCCTCAACGCTTTAAAAGCGGATTTTCCCGCCATTTTAAAGGTCTTCCTATTGTGGGCGACCGTTAGTTTGCTGCATTTAGTGTGCAAGCTAGTAGCAACCCAGTGCTGCTCTCAGAAACTCTCAGTTCTCCGGACTCAAAAATCGACCAGCTAGCTATAACAAAACGAATTTTGGTTCTGACATACGCCAGTTCTGATGCGAATTGACGCTTCTGCAGTTTTTACAGTGACTGATGTCACATCGTTCAACAAAGGTGATACTTTTCGGTGAAAAGAAGACACTGGATAGGCGGAAACAGGCAGTTCCGCTTTTGCCATCAGAGATCACTTTCTGTAAAAGGCTTTGCTCGGGAGCTCATAATTAAAGAAAAGCCATTTCGTTATGCTACCATAACTTTGCGGTTAGGGAGCAGAAAAGAATCAATTTATTTTTTGCTAGTTACGAGGCAAGAGTTCGCATCACCATAATATATAGAAACGCCAACTTTAGCTGCATCTGATCCTTCAGCGATACGCCGGGTTTCCCAGCCGAAATTTGAATTTTCTAAATTAGTGACGGTCTTTTCGGACAAAAATACTTCTTATACGAATGCGGAGCCAGGACAGCTACTATCTAAACCTGTAAAAAAAAACTCTTGTTTGAATTCCACGACATTAGAGAGGAAACCTTGTCGGAATGATAATGTAGACCTAGTGTGAAATGGACCAGTCACAGTTTGAAGATCTTCTGATGTCACTTGTTTCACTTTCCGATTAATTCTGCTCTCAAAAGTGACGAAAATCTTCAGATAAAAAGATTGAAAAGAATCCGCTCTCTAGACTAATTCTGAGGCTTACTTTGTAGTAAAATCTCCATATTGTGAAGCTTCATGGCCAGGATTCACTTGCTTTTTAAAATTCTTTTCGCTTATTCGAACACGTATGCAAAAAGGTGCATGATTCCACGCACTTTTTCCTTTTCCCTTTTTTCAAGAAACACCACGAAGACGATTTGTCGGCATTGTTGGCCTGGCTCTATTGTTCGAACTGGTATTGATTTCCCTTGATAAATTACTGCGTCCAAATTGTACGAGTATAACCAGTATTCTCACCTTATCAGTTGGCCTCGGCAGTTCAATCTCGAATGTGAAGGTGTCATAGACTTTACTGGTAGACGGTTGGTACGTCGCTTGACGATCCATATATGATTGCCAATTATTAGTCGTGTATCTGACGAACACCTTCTTCTCAAAAGCGATATTTGCAACCTGAAACGTGAAAAAACCCCATTAGAGTCGAACAAAATAGTCCGGAAAAGTCCATGTTTTTTGTGCTTATTATCAGTAGACTAGACCAAAGATAACAAAGCGTCTCCTTCCTGACAGCCACCCGTTTTTTTTTCAGCACCGATGCAGTACTTTTACTATGAATTTGGAAATGTAGAAGCTACATTTTATTTGTTATCAAACATTTGCTCTGTGCGACTTTCGAACCAAAATCCTACCAGATTAAAGGAAAGTGTGCACTGATGATTCGGCAAAATAGCAGAAAGAAGCGGTCATAGCACTATTTGTCATTCAAATTGTAAAACAGCTGTTGTATATTTTCAAGGGGCAAAAGTGTGCATTACACGTCAGGGATCAATTCTAGTCTCTTTGCTGAAATACATTTTCTTTTCTGGGCAGATGCAGAAGTCATAATTGGAGCGCAAATAACAGACGATTTAGTAATGTGTCGTTGTTTAGGAGGGAAAAACAATTTGTTCTGAGCAACTGTGCAAATGTACATCACAAGAGCGCAAAAAATGAGAAGAACACTAACGTGTTATGTCATTTGTAGGAGTAAAGAAGATCTTTTATTTTAGCACACAAAAGAAGATAATTCGCCATAAAGACCCAAATATAAAAATGACCGGAAAAGTAAATGCTTCGGGATTAAACTAAACGCAAAAAACAGAAGAAAGATACAAGTGTTGTTCACCAAATATCTGTTTAAAAAGATTAGGGATAGATTTTTTTCCCAGGATACAAAACCTTATCTCCAAAATCTACAAATCATTATCTTCAGATTCTGAATGAAACATTGCAAAAAATATTTGAAAACTTCAAGCATATTTACTCGAAAAATCGGCAATGGTCATCAGAATTTTTGGCCTACTGAAGCAAAATCTGACCTGTTTCTCGCAGGTCCACGAGAATTTATAAGCACAGCTAAAAGGAAGTTAGGTTTGTTTACCTGGTACTACACACACTCTTCTATAGTTCCACTTTTATGAAAAAATAGTAGTTTCCTAACGCTCCACCTTTAACCATACTGATTACTATGGAAATAAGCAAGCAAATGACACCACTAGTTTTAAGAAATACTCGAGTAAACCGGTGCAGTTACTGGCTGGGAAGCTTTCCGAAGACGATCGATTTTCTATCTAGAGTTTATGCAGGATCAACATGAAACAGGGCAGTGGGCATTGCAAAGTTAGTACCTGATCTTCGAGAGATTTTTTTAAAGCAAAGCAAGTGCTGTAATTAATTAAACGACCCTTGACTGCAGGAAGATTGCGGGGAATCTAGAACATTCTATCCATCTTGCTTTCTGGATGCCCTTCTGCTCAGATATCGATTGGTGGTACCTTGTCAGAATACATATTCCTAGTGCTTTTCATGTTTGTAATTACAGTTTTCTGTTTCCCTATGTAGGTCTAGTCTCGTCAGAATCTTGGCTTTTTAAGTGGCGACGGTCTAAAAGGTAATGAAAGACGTCATTTAGTTCTTAGATAACGGATAGATATGAGGAAACAAGTCAATACATGCCAGTAGTCAGATTTTTCTTTTGTTTACTGCATTTTCCAGAATGCAAGCTTCTAAAAACCGATGGCGTTATCGCTTTCGAGAGGCGTAATCAGCACGATATTTTGCATGTTCAAACTGGCAATTTCAGAGGAATTACTCGACGTTTACTTGTAAAATAACCTTGAGTTGAAACAAGAATAATCTAGGTTTACGACTCTTTTTCATCGTATTTCCATTACATCGTGCGTCCTTTTGGCGACGCTGCCGTTGAACTTTGCAGTAGACGAGCAAGAATTTCGGTTGCAAGTTTCGTTACTGCAAGCTCTAATGCGAGGATACCAAAAAAGTATCTTGGGCGGCTATCAGTTCGGGAGAACAGAGAATTCTGCAAATGAAAAGAGACATACTTTAATTGTGCCAACAATTTTCGACGAATCCGGCTTTAAAACAACGTTTTCAAGTGAAACTCGATCCTAAATGCGTGAATTTTAGAGGATTTTGAGAATCTAAAAGTGGAGGGATCGAGAATAGACAGGTTGATACCTTCTCCAACGTTTCTCTGAATCGTACGTATTCACTTGCTGGCTGCTTGAATAATAAATTCCACGTTGGCGTCGGATCTTTGGGTGAATCTTCAACGTAGTTATCACCTGAAGGAGTTAAAGAAGTTTACTAAGACATGTAGAAAAATAGAAATATAAAAATGCACAGAAAAATATTTGTTACCTCTGAGCTTTCTCAGTACGTTGGGGTTAATTTGAGGTGGATAGTCGCTGGGCTCGGTCATAACCCTTATCGAATACAATTCTTTGCCACAATCATCAGCGAAGCGGACCGATTTATGAGCTTTGCAAGGCACCTGAAATGCAATATAAATGCGGTATAACCCTTGACCGAATGTCATGCACATGATAATAGAAGAGGACAGACAAAAAGCCTCGGGGCCCACCTCAACCATCTGCTCCACTGCAGCTGGAGATGAAGCATCAGGTTCTTCGGATGTGGATGAACTAGAGTCCGACTCGCAGTCGCTCGCCTCATCTGTAAGCAGCCGTTCGTTCATCGTTCAGACCAATGGACATGAGGCACTCGCATGTATCATGTATATGCAGTAAACTCCACCAACACGTACAACATCCGCCGTCGGTTGTTGTTTAGAGGAACTTCACGAAAAAAGCCGTGATTTGAAGCTGATAACTTTTGTTCGCACGTATACTAGTTATAAACTCGGTGGATAGAAAAAGCTGTTTCTATTGGGTCGAGGCCCCCTTCATCAAAACAATAAACACCTCTGCAAAGAATTTTTTCTAAAGTCACTTGACCAAACAATTGGTAAGATTTATGGAATAAACTGCAAAAAGTCACCCTGCACATTTTTTGAAATCTGCAAATACAACTATCTTTGCAGATAATACAATTAGCTGATTCAGCTCACTAGTCTTTATTTTTTGGAGGTTGAGACCTGTAAAATCAAAGGGACATTTTCAGGGTTAGACTGTAGCAATATTGTTTTGCAGAATGGCGCTCTTCGAGAAATCCCAGTTCCGAGAACTTGTTTTCTTGGAATAAGTTCCGCAGTGAGAATTTAGAGAAGTTGCTTATTCCAAACCCTTTTAGCAAGGAGGATACGCTTTGATATGTTTAAGCCATAAATTAAGCCCATACATCTATCAGTAAAAGTAAATGCTGGATTTCAGCAGAAGGCAGATAATTCTTCTTAAGCTTTAACTATAGATAAGCGAAAACACCCAAATTTGGAACATTTAGCTAACTTATCCCCTACCGGGCAGTTCTACTTTCCACTATAGATCAAAAGGCGCTAGCATTTCATACAGTTTTTGATATATTTGTTTTTTTGTCGTAAGATGGGTGGCCATGAACTCGCAGCAGTTGCTCCTTGTAAAACAACAGAGAAATTCCGTTTCTCATTGCCATCGACCCGAATTTTACTGCTTGGTTTTTTTTGCTGGGCTTGATACAATACCGAACAGAGCGAGACAGAGCGGCTTCAGCGCTGTTTTGACAAATCTTGCCAAAATTTTTCCCGCAAAAAGAAGAAAAGTTCATGTTTATAGAAAGTGAAGCAAGGACCGATCCACCCAGCAGCATCCTGTTTTCCTCATGTTTTGATAAAAAATAGAAGCGCTATGGGCTCGTCCCCTACTAGAAGAAGTTTCGGGAAAGTTAGGACAAGGAAAAAAGCGCGTTTTGTGCAGCTCGAGGGTTCGTAGAAGAAAAGAAAGGCATATCTCGGGCAAGGAAAACATAGGTACTACAACTTCTGTGCTTCAGCTTGACAGAGGAAGAACTGGAGAGTTGGGGAAATTTCCAGAAGAATCATTTTAAAGTTGATTTTACCCATTATGGAACTTGTAGATTTCAGTGATCCCAACTTATACTTTGAACTACGAGGTTAAGGCTCACAATAGAAGACCTACGGGCACGTTCGTATATATTGAATGACCTTTTTTTTTATGAATTTACATTCAAATTTTGCTTTTTTGAAAAGAAACATCACGGAAGATGAAGTTAAGCGTGGGGGAGTTCTGATGTGAGTGACTACTTTCCAAGGGTATAGAGAAAAGTGTTTCAAAAACTTGAGAACTAAAACAGAATAGCTCACCGCATTCTTCCACAATTTCTCGTGGACGTGGGCGTAGGGCGTCGAGATTTATTTGACTGAAGCGAATTTTGTTCAATCCTTCTGATTCGCTTTGTGACCGCACCTGCAGCAAAAACTTGCTGTTTGCTGTTTAATCGCACTCGACCACTTGTGGAATTCCAGAACGGGTCTTTTTGCTCAGTGATTATGTGATTTTCGTAGGGAAAAAACGGGATGAGAAATCCGAGAAAGCAAACACGATGGCCCACCTTCAATGCGCTGCTAGGCACCAACGAGTGATCTCCAAAGAAGGGAAAGCTGGCAGCTCTGCGGCAGCCGGTGATATAACCGGCAGGTGTCGAGTGGTAGCACGTCTCCCATTCCTTCTCGCCTACCATCTCCTGCCTACACTATAAAACACGAACGAAACTCCCAGATAAGGAGAGCACGCTGCAAACGGTAAACTCGGCGCGGTCGCGGCGACAAGCGGTGAAACGCACAAATACACTGAAAGAAGATGAGGAGCCGACATTTAACACGACTTAACATACTCGTCTCGCTGCAAATAAACAGACACCTCATGCAAGCTGGAGATGAGCGAATTACACTCGTCTGCTAGTTCCCGCAAATCTCGCAGACGACAAAACCCGCGGCCTGCTGCCATCGAGGAAATCAATCAGCGCTCAGGCTAGCCGCCTATGCACTTTCCGGATAACCTCTCTACTGCACGTGTGTTTGCTGATCATGGTCACCTTATCAGGGTTTGTCAGTAGTCGCGGATAAAAGTGCACGAAATTTTGCTAACGTTCCAAAATTCGTCCACAACTCGCTGCAAATCGGCAGGCGTGAGAGCGAAGTGAACGGATTAGGAGCTGAGTGCGAAAACAATAGGTGTCGGACATGATAATGTGATTTAGATAGGCGACAGGTTATCAGACTATAAAAACGGGCGAGAGTACCGATACTGGGTCGCCTCATGGACGCGGGAGTGGCTCTGCCAAGGCAGCGTTCAAACGGTGCAAATTTGAAATAGCTATTTTTTTTCAAAACGGTTTTTTCACCTTGTTCTCTGCAGTCTAAGACGCAAACAGCTTAGAACTGGAAAGGTGAGAAGATGAGAGACCGAGAGATGAAGATACCTTAGGAGATGTGGAGGGGCTAGTAGACGGCCGTACGTCGTCGCCACAACGAAAACGCTGCATCGCAAGCGATTTTTCGGATGGGAATGCACGTGAAACATGTGTGTTGGTGTGCATTGTATCAATATCAGTGGCTGAACGCTTAAAAACGGAGAAAAAGAAGCTTGATTAGGGTGTAAAGGAAGGAAGTTTACTGGAGAATGAGCAACAGAGGCGATAAACGTGAGGGCGGGCGAGGATTTGTCGCTCGTATCGCCTGAGAGGCGCACATCTGCATAAAGTATGGCACTGGTAAATAAT
>KN549441.1:88220-105395 GCA_000797555.1 Oesophagostomum dentatum | reverse complement strand
GGTAAATAATAAAAAAATAAGCTTCACAATAAAAAATAGAACAGCTTAGTTAATTTACTGCTTTTGCAAAAACGCTTCCCGATTCTTACTTTGAAGATATCTTACTTTTTCTGCTATTTTATCACTGCTGCTTGCACTACGGTGTCCTGCAAAAGTGCAGTGTTTTTATGTGAAAAATTGAAATGATTTCAAGAAACAGGAACTTTTAAAGAAAACGCGAAAGTCTTCCTCAATGTACAACAGCAAACTGTCGCAAAAAGATCGAGTCCCGACCTCCGAGAACGGGTTCTTTTCTCCAGTCGGCCGCTCATAAATCATTTATCATTTGCCGTCATCCACTTATACAAACAATCGGTCTCGTAATCAGTGTATACAACACAGTGACAGCAAAAATTGCAGAAGAACAATTAAATCTATGTCGGAGCGCGTGGAATTAGCGATGAGTGCATGCTTTTACAGGAATGTGTTTACCCGGAAGTGAGGAGGAGGAGGCGGAGGCGACGACGGCGATTCGATGAGGCTGACAACGACGGCCAGCGTCGTGCGCGACGCGACGACGTTGCAGAGGGTGTCTCGGAATCGCCTGGCAAAAATGATTAACGATACGTGCGTAGCGAAAACGGGGCCACGGATTTCTGCAGAACTGTCGTCTTCGCGCATCAGCCCTTATTTTCACAACCAACGATCGTCACAAAAGGTCAGCAACACCCACCGTCCGCCACCGAGATCGAGAGGTGGGGGGATTCGTTCATAATCCGAATTAACACGATGCACGCGCGATTTCACACCGTCTAAGTACACAAACATTGATTCGATTAGCAGACACTGATAAGGAAAAATCAGCAAACTGCCACTAGAAATCGCCTGGAACACACACCTAGTAGAAGTTTCTCAACTGCACAGTAGATTTTTCCAATGTTAATTGTCGATAAGAGAGCAGATCCAACACAAGGACCCGCCATTCACACACATACACATTTGCAGTTGGTGGGAGCGTGAATGTAGGTGGAGTCCGGGAGGGGAGGGGGTGCTAAACGCACGAATTCCTGATAGCAGCAGGATGGTCCCTGGTGTAGGACACGTGCGTCACATGTGGAGCTGGATGATCTATCTTGAAGCACTTTTCAACACGGTCCCGGCTATCAATAGGACCGAATCGGTGTAACAGGCAGGAGTTTTTTTCCACCTTCCTGCTAAACACCAGGTACAAGCGGTCAATGGAGAGGCATGATTTTCAGCTGAGCAGCCTTGTTTGTGAACACTGGAGCGGCTCTGGAAGCTGCAACGTTCAACGCTGGCTGGATCACTGTTTTCTCAGGCTCATGTTTAAACAAATGATCATGCTTTGCACTATTTCTAATCAAGAAACATTAAGAACTACATGTGAAGAAGTACGATAATAAGTACTAGTTCTCGAGCAGACGTGGCTGGCCGAACACATGCAGGAAAACCCTGGAAAGAATCGCGCACAGGGTAAACATGGCTTCCGTGAGAGACGCTGCAAATATCAGCTCAACAGTTTACCGACAAATAACTGGAGAAGTGAAGTGGAGCCAAAGTCGAGTACACAGTTTTTGCTAACAGTAGCGGTTGTGAACAAAGGATTCTGCGGACTTTTGCAGGATCCATGAGTAGGAAGCCCTCGAAATCTAGTCCAGTGATAAGGAATCGGACCACTAGTATTCAATGCATACACAGCAGATTCTGAGCTCGCTACAATGCTTGTAATTTAGAAATTTAAATAAGCGATGATGCGGCAAAACTCGGCTACTCCAGATGAAATGGCTTTCTGCTGGAACACTCGGAGCAAGCGTGGTAAGGAAACTACAAAAAACTGAATCTTTACTATTTACTATTTGGACTAATAGACTAATGTACGAACAGACACATTCAATCATCTTTGTTGAGGTTATTCAACGTTTGCACAGACCAAAGATGCTGATTAGACATTACCTTATCAGCTATAATCTAAAACCCCTGATATACTTGCACCGGCGCCGTTAAATCGCCTACCGTTTTCACAAGATAATACTCGTAAACACAGCGAACACGTCTGACCTTATTAAGTGTAATTATTTACTTGGAAAAAAGTGATTTTATCACTGCTCTCTATACTTGTGTAGTTCGCAGGTAAGCGGTGGAGTTCAACGACTAGATCGCGGTGTTTGTTTTTAGTCAAATGGATAAAATGAGCAAGCTATGGCTTGACTGCTCATCGCGTTTTCCATCTCTACGAGTGGAAACTGTACTGCATATACTGTCGCAAACGTCGAAGTCTGTGGTCTGGACGTAACTAGAATGATTAGACAAGATAGTGATGGTAGGTTTACTTTGCAGTTTAGGGTACAAGGCCATAACAAATTCTGTACCAGCTTCCAGCTTGCACGAATAGATTTAATAGACATTTTACTCTGCTGAAAATCTGGAATGTCAATTCAGATAACTCTATTTCTGGAAAAGTTCTCTGGTCTTTTGTTTGCGCCGGAAATAACAGATTAGAATGTCTATCAGTTGGGTTACTGCGAAATTTCGTCTGGGCAGTAATCAAAGTTACAGGTCTAAGACACTGCACAAAGATAGAGAAAGTCAATGTCAATAAAAACTGCTGTTAGTACAACTACTTTGTTAAAAGTTTGGGTATTTTATAGCCGCGGTTTAGATAGGAAATCATGTAGTTCCGTTTCCATGCATAAATTCAAATTATCCGAGCTTAAAAAACTTCCTATTGTTCGAAATTTATTAGAATCTATAGTGCAGCTCCATGCGTACGGTTAGACGTCGGATAACACTGTTTTAGGGCTGGCACTGGGAAATAGTGGGTATGCATGCAGTACTCCAAAGTAAAGGGATGCTTCTCGGTAATTATCTAACTTGTACAGAGAGGACGTTTGGCACTATCGCTTTAAACATTATGAAATGAATACGATATGACCTTCTGAAGCAGATTTTAAAGGAAAATGGCTTTTACAACGTGTTCAAGCGTTCGTGAAGAAAGAGCACAGTGCATCAGTATAATTGCAGAGGCCGAGAATGGCTTTTTACGAAGCGAATCTGCCAGCAGAATGGTTGTAAAAAACATAACAGGAAACATACAAACACAGCGATCGTGCTGATAGCGTGCAGTGACGGATTGTAAGCAGCGCTGTGAACGAAATGCGTGAAAAATACGATGCGATACACGTGACCCACCGGTGCACACATCCCAGACGTGAAGAACAAGTAGCCGTGCGAAGCGCCAGCGTCTGACCGCTGTAACTGCGGCGGCTGCACCAAGTTTGGGAGATAAGGACGAAAAATTGAAGTGTACACATACGGACACATCTACGCCGACTACCGGCTAGCCATCTGTCGTTCTACTCTGTCTACAAATAGTAAACACCTTGTGGTTAATCATTCGATCGAACTGATAGAAGGAAGAAAGTGAGCGCGTAGCAGCCCAGCAGCCGTATCAATCACAACACACACACACGCAGACACGCTCGGACCCGCTCACAACCGATAGTGGCCATAGTGGTCTGATGAGGGTGTGATGAGGTTGAGGATGAGGTGACGATGAAAAATCCGGCGAAAAAAACAGCTGTGATCTGGCGAAGATTCGCGCAGAATTTCTGCACTTGGGCGACTTCCCGGTAGCGTTTTACAGCATGCACGACAGCTGTGAATAAAAACAAGTATGATCTTCGATACGAGGTAGAAACTTCAGCTAACAATCACTCTTCTTTTTGATGCTACACCGTGAATAAAAAAGTTTGGAAGCCTATGACAGCATGAAGATGACATCAGGTGAGTTGTATGGACTAAGTGCACGCACAACGTGATATGTGAGCGTTCCTCGGCTCGATTGACACTGGGTGGTCAGGGCTGAATCCGTGACCACCAACGACGATAAGCACAGATCATTTCCGGTTGAAAACATGAGCAACGAGGCAGAATAGGAATAGTGAACTATGAATAAAGTTAGCGGGATAAATGGCAAGCTAGACAACAGCGTTTTTTTTTCTGGACGAGTTTTTCTGTACAGATAGGAAAAAGGAGGAACTGCACGAGCGACAAGGAACCAGAGAACAAATCGGACGAACACAAGAAATTTTAGGACTTCAACAGAACAGTTTATTTTTGGGAATTTTCTAAATACATTTAGAAATAAATTCCTATCTTGATCGAAGATGAAAGCATGTGTCAGCTCCGATTTTTATTCAAAGTTTTCAAAATATGCATTTTCTTTGATTTTTTAAATACTGCTGGTATCTGTTTGACCAAAAAAATCATGCTACGGTGGTCGCCTAATAGTCATCTACTTTAATGACTAAAGTAATAAATTAGAAAGTCTTCTAATTAGCGGTGTCTTTGCCTCTTTAATACTATTGCAGTTTTCAGCTGGTAAATATAATAGTATTTAAATATATGCACCGAAATGTGCACGCTGTCAGTAGGTTGTTTTCTCGAAAAAAAATAATTGAAATATGAAGAAAAAAGTGAAAAAAAAAACAAAAAAAAGAAGGCTAGTGGAGTTGAGACCTTAAACAAAGAAATAAAATGATAGAATCGAAATTTTTGCCGACAACTGCAAAGCTTTAAGCTTGAGTTTCTTTTAAAAACGAGGTATCTCCAGCAACGACCAAGCGTTTGATTTCTTCAGCAAACGGATAAATCTGATAGAAAGCTAACTGAAGACTAGAACCTGGCGGTACGAGTTTTAAAACGGAGGATTAATGAATGACTGCTCACAGAAATAGTTTTACTTGGCTTGAGCAAAGAATTATGAAGCGAGAGGGAGCCAAACATCACTAGTAGCCCTAAGCACTTGTTCACGTGAAGCGGACGAGAAAATGAACGTTTCATATACTGGATAAGTGCAAAAAATGACGTTTTACTTTGTTTCACAAACAGATAGCGGTGAGTACACATGGAACAATCAGGCTACCGTAGATGAACACCATACTTCGATCCTTTGAGTGCAGTTTAATGCACATGAAAAGGTGGAAAATCCTGGGTGTGGTGTCAAAAGTGACGAGAGCGGTGGTGCTTATATATAGAAAGTTACAAGAAGTATACGCGCACTCAGTGGGAATGTCTTTCATATGAGGTGTAAATACTGTAGATTTACAGTCTGAGAGAAAAAGAAAAGTGGATCTATGATATTAAGCTGATGGTACTGCAGTAGAGCGAAGCGAGCTTTGCACGGCTGTGATGTCGACGCAGCCGCGACAGGCTCCGCCGTTGTCCACAGGGCCGGCGAATGCATGCCAACAATAAATCTTCCGTCAGCAAAGCGCGGCAACCGACGCGCGTTCGCCAGCAGAGTACAGACCGTGTCATCAAGTCGAGAGCGGACACTGTGGACGCGAACGGCGGCATGCGGCGCCGCGCTTCGCCCTGCCGCGCGGAGTTGACTGCGACGCGCGCGCCGAAATCGACTTTTTCTCTGAATAGCCAGTGACAGGGCGCGGACATCGATAGAAATGGGCAAAACGGCGTGAAATCATGATGCTCGATGGCATCAGGACACAACACACGTGTGCACATGTACAGACGGCCGTTCCTTCAGTGAACAGCTTCCGAGCTCGCAGCCAGCCTCCGGCGGTCGTTGAGCGATGGATCGGACCGGCATGTTTTCGGTGTGCTGTGACAACCGACAGTTGCTGTTGATGTGCCTAACACCTATAAATCAAATAGATTGTGTTATGGGTGTATATGGAGTTTAGTCTGTACTACTAGTAGAACAAGGAAGTGTTGTTTTTCAACTCATCTATATTTTGCTGGACTTTTAGAAGCCATTTCGAGGTTTTTATATTGTTCTATTAAATCTGACAGTCCTCTTATAGCAGAAACTGCAATAACATAAACATGAACACAACATGAAGAGGAAGGTTGCTTTTAGTAAGTTCCTTTCTCATAAATGCTATAAAGCACTATAGTGCGAAATTAAAACACTGATTTGAAACCAGAAGGAGAAGCTGCGGGTTTTTCCGTGTATTCTTAAACTTGCAAAACGGTATTCGTAAAGCATTGAAAACTGACCAAACTTTACCTAGAGGGCATTTTTGCTCCGTACTCTAGTGTGTCGAAGCTTATGTAATACAAGCATGAATTTCGTCGTCCTCTCAAAGTTGCTGCATCCTCATCTGGTAACAAGTCATCCTGTTAAGCTACTGTAGCTACTGGAGTTACTACATTTCACAGTGTCCGAATACCGAATGAGCTAAATTAGTTGAAGTTGAGAGGTTCTCGCTTGTGGGCACCCGGAGAGGAGAGAACATTGTAGCTAGAAGCTTGCAGGGATTAAGTTTGGAAGTGTAGGTAGTAATCTTAATATTTAGAGATTATGAAAGGTATGGATATCTGGGAGGGGGGTCCGGAGCTATGGGTCGTCGCAGATATTGTCGCGTTGCGATTCAGGGAGCGATTTCTAGCTGGACTGCGCCCAGCAGCTTCAAAATCAAACTTGGACAATGTTCCAGTCCCTCTAGCGTTTTCATACAATTTTCAAAAAACACTTATTTCACCCAATAAACCATAAAATATTTATGCTGTCTCTCTAAAAGGTTATGTTCAGTGGTCGCGCGGCGAAATAGTCAACCAATCAGAAAGCAAGGCGTACCTTTTGACCCGTACCTGAGATATCTGGCTATAGCAAGTAGTAAGATCAGAAGTAGACATAAAAAGTACTGAAGAATAGGTCAAAAAATTATGTGACAGGGATGCTTCCAATAAATACAAAGTAACACCATTAATTAACTAAGCAGTAACTAATTACATTCTCTGAGATCCCTGTTTTGATTAGCTAACATAGAAAGTGGACTATCTGGTCATCTGCTTAACCAGAATTAAATGTTGAACTAGCGACTAAACAAACATTATGGGTTTTGCGTGCCTTTTCAGGTCTCCTTCTTTCAAACAAAGTTTGAGAAATGAGCCTTTTAAACAGAAAGCCAGTTTCAGGCATAGCGTCGATCAGGGCTTCCTGCAGGTGTGGATATTCGGAAGTTTTGGAGAAGCTCTGGTTCTAAAGACATGCGTAATTCGGTTTCATACAAGAATTTTCCGAGACTAATGAACCGACTAATTCATTGAAAATTCGATCTCTCTAAATTTTGAGAGCTTTCGATCCAATTCGTTCATCTGCGGTTCAACCCGATCATCTAGTCATCCTCGTTATTTCTGATCTTCTGGACGATGGTCTAGTCTAAGCAGTAAAACGAAAATATGTCTAAGTCTCGCATCTCAAGTACTTCTGTTTAATGGCGACATTTTGCCGCCTACACGCACTTCTCCATCGAGAACACTAAAAATTCCAGCAACTGAAAGAACGAGCATTATCCCGGAATTCTATCTCAACTTCGGGATTTTGCCACTTTATGAGGATCGACTGAACTGTAGTATTTAATTAGAGAACACGTTGCGGTAGTTTTATATATAACTTAGTTGTAGTTAACAAAACTGTCCTTATCTTGTAAGACGTATAAGAAGAACATCGCAGATTTTTATACTTCTGGATTATCGATTTGTTGGAGATAAATCTTGTTTTGGATACCGTCATGATTTGTAATATAAGGACCATTATCGATAGCAGATGCGTAGTACAAAGAAGAAAAACTGAAGATTAAAAAAGAAGCGACTGCAGTAGACTTGAGGATTAGGAATTACAAAGAAAAACAAATGAGCTCGACCAAACGACTTAACCATTGTTCATTTGAAGGAGGAGAACTTAGTAGTGTTTGTGGTTAGACCCGTTTTGGTATGAGAAACGATTTTTTTTCAGGAAAAAGAGAAACGGGAAATTCTCTAAGTGATGATTCTACTGAATACCTAATGAATGCGCGGACATGAAAAGTTGTAGAAAAATGCTATTTAGGGCTCGTGCATAAAAATTGCTCATTGAAGATGCACAAATGAGACCAAAAACCAAAGTTGGAATTTAAGGAAGAAAAGAACTACTAGATCGAAAAAATTATACCCCAAGGCAACGAGATATGTCGCCATAGTGCCATTTAAAACTTAAAAAGCACCACTGAAAATGTTTTCGCTCAGAAAAACGTAGTAAAAAATACGTTCGAGTTCCGGATTCGAGACAAGAAGCCTTGTGGCCGGGTCGATAAGCATGCAGGAAATTCAGCAATAACAACTCGGATGGCGGATGAGATGTTATGCGAGGAAGTGAGGGCGTGAGGGATAAGAAGTGACAGGTTTCAGGAGTCATTAAAGAACTTCTGCCCGACATTAATCAAAATCTAGGACTTCTGGCAATGCTGGGAAGAGGAAGAGTGAATGTATGAGCATAATGAATACGCAGCAATGAATGTTGCAGTCTAAACAGTGCAGCATGAGCAGGAAGTGAAGAAGTAACCAAGTAGTTCTACCGAATGAGCTGTGATGAGTTCATCCGCAAGCAAAACCACGCCCACCCCAAGGAGGAATTTCGAGTGTGCGTAACGACGTGCCTCTTCTACACTCAGACAATCGAATTCTGAGCTCCGAGTTCGTTTCGTCAACGATGACAGACATGTGCACACACTTACACACACACCGACCGACCGACGGACTCGAAACCGAACAGCCGGCGCATACGAGCTCAATCGAGGGGCAAAAAACGAGGCGAAGAGGACGAGAGGGTACTTCGACTGCTGACTGGGAGGAGGTAACGAGCTGGAGCCGAGCTTAGGCTTCGGCACGTTCGCCCGCCGGCGGTGATTGGGTTAGAGACAGTGATTTTTGAGACATTATGTGGTAAGTGGTAATCACGTGGAATATACTTCCGTCAGAATTGTGCAACAGACAGTTTTTCATAGAAAAAGAGTGTCGAAATCCGCAGGCGCACGAGCAAAATAATAACAGGTAGAAATCATAAGCGATATGAGTCATCTGCAAAAAAAGAACTTGCGAAAGTACAATGTGATAATAACCGACATTTTAAAATGGATACAACTAGCCTGCAGTTTCAGACTCTAGTAGAATCACTTTACTCTCGCGCAAGTTTCACTATTTTCAGGAGGATAACCAATAAATCTATTATTATTTATTACAACTAGTTATTAAGTAACGTCATTCACAAAAAATAGCGTCACCCCACATATGAGTTTAATTCCAGCGAAACATGGAGACGGCTAAATTTGCATAATTCCAGTAACCGAGGAAAAACTAATGCAAAGGAAGGATGTCCTCGAACCATCACGATCGTGCAGAAGGCAATCTATCAGATGCGCCAGGGCTTTCTTTTTCTTACTCTACAGTTAGTCAAGTCAACCTTTGTCCGACCAAATAGCAAATGCTGCTTTTTTCGACTTTCTGCTACTGTAACAATTCATTATAACAGTTCGAAATCCATAGATAGAAGTCATCTTGAACATATAGAAATCCTCTTTAACAAAGTATAATTTGGTCGACGTCACATAAGCAGCGCTACTTTTTTTGGAAACATCCTCTAGCAAAGTGACCTTAGCATGTTACAGGCTGCTGGATCACTCTCGGTGTTTAATCAGTGTTATGCTGCTTGATCAGCTTTTTCTAGAACTGTTTTCAGGGTGGAAGAAACACTGTTTGATTTGTGGATTCGGACGCATTCGGATTCCTTGTCATCTAAGAACTTCGGAAGGCATTTGTTTATAGTACAGAAGCATGATATATGAGAAAGTGCCGGAAGGACTCCTTGGCTCTTTAACGTCATAAATCAACGACCAGTGAGCGTGTCCTATACATAGGCCAAGAGTCCATAATCATTATGAATCGACAAAGTTGCGGTTATCGCAAGTGTAGCCGCCACAGAATTTTGACGAATTTTGAACTGGGCAAGAAATTTTCAGATTAGTGCAAGAATCTTCTATTGCTAGACAGGGATATATTTTTTGATGGTCTCTCTCTTTGCCGTAATATTTTTTGTAGTTTTATGACTTTATTTACAGCCTCAAAACTATGCAAAATACCTAGCTTTGGAGTCCCCATTTTTCAGTGAGTTTTGGTAACAAATATAATAAAATTAGGATGCTATTAGGAAATAACTAGAAAACAACGAGGTCCCTTGAGCCTTGCCATACTTTAATTCAATTAAATTGCTACACCATCCTGATCCTTCTACAATTAGGCTTTCGCAGATGTATGAATTTCTTCTTCAAGTCATCGTTCAGACCGTTCAGGCAAAGCGGTAGAAGTGAGTTCGTAACGATCCATGTAACATACTTGAGCTCGTTCAGATTTCGTTCTCATCGATTCTTGAAAATTAGAGTCGAAAAATACTAAAAAGAAAAAGTTTCGCAGTGTGAGGACGCTTTCGCGGACGAGTTGTCCTGCCCTGGTGTGTCTGGCAGTGCAGCGCGTTGTGGATCGAGAAGGATGTACTCAGAAAATGCTTTTTTTTCCTGCCTTTCTTTTTCCTACTTTAAACTAGGCATAATATTATAGCTGGAACTATTGACATCCTTTAGCGTATGTAGATTATTAAAGATACAACAAAACAGGTTTTACCCTATGTTTTACCCGAAATTCCAAGCCATTTCCAGATGCTGTGAAAAGAAGTTTTTCTGCGGACTCATTGCAGATGCATAGTTGCGTTCTCGCAAAACATTCCATCCACGTATAAATAATGAAATTCAACCGGTTTCAGCTATGCATTAACTAAACAGCAGCCATTGTTGCCGTCTAGTCGCTGACATCTCTGACACTTATGGAAAAGATAAATCATTTGTGGAATTTGCTAAGGGGTACTGATGAGTACAGCAAAAATGTCAAACGCAACGACTTCCGATATCGGCGATATGTTTCGCGAACGGCGAATTTTTGAAATGCTCACGTTTATAGCCGGCGAATAATTGATGGCGTGTACTTGAACACCCCTGAAAACCGCTCCTTTGTTGGTAATGTCGGTGGGAACTTCATTAAGATCGGAATATTACTGTAAAACGGGATCTGCGCCGGTGTTTTTTCTTTTGTTACGGACGTGTTTTTAATCAAAAGTCGTGAAGAACTTCAAAAAGCTCCATTGGCTTTACAAAGAATTTAGAAGGTTTATCGATAGTTGTATCTAAGTGTAGTTTCCGTGGGCAATGTGGGGACTCCGTTTTAGAAAAATGACAGCAGAGAGCTAGGCTTTTCTAATTTTCTAGCTGTAGTATATCCTGGACATTTTTAGTGCCCTTTATAGTTCCTACTTGATTAAATCCGGCTTCTAAATGCTTGCAGATTTTCCAGCAAAACTTGTTCTGCAAGGTTTTGGAAAGTAAAGGTTAAGTTCTTTGAGAACACAAGTCCTATTCAATATAAGTGCGAATAAACTCGCCGAAAAAAGTATTTAAAGTTTTTTTCTGCTACCTCACTTCGCGTTTACAAATACTAAAAAGATCTTTTCGCCTGCTAGCAATTTAGCTTACATAGACATGTAGCAAGGAACAGTAGTTTGAGATTTTCCTACTATGCGACAATATCGTTCTTTTATTTGACTAGCTAGTGTCCTTATTCTGTGGGATAAGAGGTATATGAAGTCTTAAAAAGCTTTTTCGGTGAAATTCTCCTTGCTACAAACGCAAACCAAAAAAAGAATCTTATCCTTAGAGTTAAAAAATTGTTACGGCCGTTTTATGGAGATAGTGAGAAAGATTTATGAGGTTGCTGTGGGCAATTACTAGCAATCAGCGAGCAATTCAGCTGTAGCGCTGCTGTGTAAGCTAATGATCCTAAAAAACTTTATCATCACAGCGGGGCAACCATATATTTAGCATTTATTATTTACATTTATGCACGTTTTGTAGATTCAGAAGAAGAACATTCGCAGGGATATATTATTGGTTGAATTACGAGGTTAAGTTCAAATCCCATCGTTTTCACAAAAGAATTAGTACTTCATCAAGTTACTTAGTTTATAAGATGTTAAGTTCTTCAGTAGTATTTCGTTCTGCCTGAGTAGGTAGCACTTGGAGGGAGAATACAATAATACCCACGTAAATCTCTGTAATAGAATGCTTTATAGAAACTAAGACTCTACATCTAAATTCTTTCTTTTATAAGCATTTTTTTACACTTCGGAAGAAAAAAAGGAAAATATTAAAGCTATTCATCTAGAACATTCGGAAGTAGTATCAAGGAATAGGATTTCCTTTCAATTTTGAATTTACTATCGATCACCATCGAACACCGAGATCATGTTCTACTGGAAAATTCTCGATAGCTTATCAAAAACAAACAAACTGTTTATAGGGACAAAACGATACATTAGACGGAAAAGAACGAGACGAAAAAAGCGATGTGCCTGGTAGTGCCGGTTGAACTTTTACAGTCAATATCCCATAGATCAATGACAGCTGACGAATATTTTTATATGGAGGACATCCAAGAGTGAGTTCTCAAGCAAACTTCATAATTCATTGTTCTGCAAACTTGAGGACATAACATTCATGATCAGGTACTCTGCAGCTGTTCCTGTGGAGGAGAGGGGAGTAAGCGATCGGAGTTGAATAATATCCAGTAGGATTTTGCTAAATACTAGTGAGATTAGTGGGGACCTGGCAGTTGTGATAAGGAGGTTAGGAAAAGTTTCTTCGCCTGCAATTTCAATATTTGATGTGAAAGTGCACTGTAAGCAGTTTGTTTTCAAAATCTATCACTGTATCCATGTCTAACCATGGAATATACTTAGCGTAAACTCGAACGGCATAAACGATGTATACGGTAAAAATCCCCGTGTCTTCTTTAGTAGAAATCCAAAAAATCTCCTCCCCTAACCTTAGCGTGAACGAGTTACAGCGTTTTTTTCACAACTGTAATGGTTACGGTGGTCTATTCCAATGTTATTGTGCACGGAAGAGTAAAAAATCTTTTAAGAATATGGACAGAAGCCGTGTACGGTGTTCTTAGATCCTTCTACAGTAGGAATTACCTTTAATAGGCATGTAGTCATTGATTTGATCCGACTAATAGCTCGGAAGCTGCTTGTCTAAAAGTTCTCTGCGCCGACTTTGAGGCTATGTAGTTCATTCATATCAAGGTTAGGGGAGGAGATTTTTTGGATTTCTACTAAAGAGGGCACGGAGATTACTACCATGTACATCGTTTGTGCCGTTCGAGTTTACGGTAAGTATCATTCCCTGGTAAGGAGAGAAAAAAACTGAAGTCAAAGGCGATGAAGGTGAGTGAAGAGCGGAAATCCAAATATAGTTTAGCTTTTCCGTTTCCTTGTACTAGTTTTCTAAAGCAGTAACAACAACAAGTCAAGCGTTTAGGCAAAGTTCCTGAAGAACTCAATAATGTAGAGGTCTACTTTCAAGCTGGTGCTGAGTTCGAGCTCGTCGATGCGGAACTTCTGCAGAGGGAATTTATTGGCCATGAGCTGATGGATTTGTGAAGAGCGTGAGGTTCGAGGAAGATTGAAGCAAGAAGACAGAGCAGAGATTGATGTGGGTGAATGTGAGATGAGCTAATTAGAGCTGCAGTGAGGTGTAAATGCTCCGAATTCCGCTTGAGATGAGTTTAGTCTGTTTCTTTTTTCCTTCTAGCTTACAGCGTTACTACGAGTTAAAATGTCTAATTTGTTTATTTGTTTGTAATTAAGGAATAGTAGGTTGGAATTGCGATAAGAGGATGGATCACTTACTATTAGAGCATATCCTACTTCCTTCTGACACCATTGTTAAAGAACGTCTTGCCTTCTACACTTTACAGTGAGTAGCGCTAAAATGCCACTCGGCCCGGTAGAGAGACCGTAATTCAAAAAGAGTCGTCCATAAAACATCTTCTTCAAAACAATGGTGAACCAAACGGAAGAAAGCCACGGAAACAAATCACTCGACAGAACTGGCGTGACTGCGTTTGCGCGTCCCTGTATAACAGGGCCAGATTACACAGTTTAACCATTGGTCTCCCAAGAATTATGGTTTTACAGCTGGTAGGGTTCAACTGGCGCGTTTTCTATTGGTTTCTGCAAGCCGAAGAAGCTATTGTAACACATCATCCAGGAAAAAAATCTGACAGGGCTTTCGAATAGTCTGTTCTGAACTCGTAATACATCTCAGGACAGAAGTATTTGAACAAGGCTGCGAATCCGAATTCCTCGGTCTTCGGTTGTTTTCTACTTCAGTGTAGCTTTTTCTTGAGTCCTGATATGGTGGAAAAATAGCTGTGGATGAAGTTTAGAGCTGGTTTTGTAACTAACCTTGTCGATGTGAACAACTCATCGTCGAAGCTGCTTCGTCACATACATAGTTCAGAAGTCTAGGAGATACTCTTTTCGTCAGAAGGGAAATTTTCGCGGAAGTATTTGATTTCTTTTTCTCTTCTGATATCCTTGTTCAAAACTAGAGTTTGAACTGCTTTAAATGCAGGTACTGCCAGTATTTACTTATTTATGTATTTATTTATTTATTTATTGCACCTAAGTACGCTAGCAATAATAACAAGAAAAGAGTTCAAAACCAATTCTATCTCTAAATGCTAGGAAATCCTGTTTAAAAGGAAAAAAAAACATCGAGAGAAAAAATAGTGGAGAAAAAAGAAAAGAAAGGAAAGGCAGCATACACGCAGAAAGCTATCCAGACCACAGCAGATCATACAGTAAGAACCTAGAGCAGCTAAATTCTCAAGTATTTTTTCCGCGTTCTTAGTGAAAATTACGGTCTGAGAGACTCTCCTTTCTCTGAATACTCATCTATGTGTTCACTTCAAATTTGTAAATGGGCTGAATGTAAATGTTTTGACAGACTCAAGCTTGAATTATCCCAGCGGCTCCTCGTCCAGAGATCCGCAGATATTCCGTGCTTCCTCTTCACTGATTTTCTACTGCAATAAATCAGCATACTGTACTTCTGGAGAGGCCGAGAAAAAGCGATTATCGGACAGCTGATGGATCCACACAGGAACTCAGCCGGATATCGGACGTGCATATGTTACGGCCGTTTGCAACGCTGCAGGACAACGACGCATGTGCGTTTTATGCGTTCGTGTGTTGATGTAAGTGGATCAGCTGGAAGCCGAGCTGTCAGCTGATCCATTTACCAGCGGACACTCCATGCTCAGCGGCTGATATACGCGTTTTTTGATGGTGTGAAGAGTGCACAGGATCAGAATAATAGAACTTAAATGCTGGAAAACACGCGTATCTGGTCATCCAATAAGTGTGCTAACACTGGGGGACTACCACGAAGGTGACCATTACCATCCTGTGGATGGTTTCCTACCCAGAAATGCGTCAAAGTGGGTGTATATAAAATTTTCCAACTGCTCAGTATTATGGCAGCACAATAACCACTTAGTTTTACTTTTACAAGAACATGGAGTATTCTTTAAGTTACTTTCTGTAGTTAACCATACACCTAGCAAGACCTACCGAAGAATCCTTGGCTAACACGAAATCCTACGCTTATCGAATCTATACCCCTCTCCAATGAGGAGAAAGAACCGCCAGAGGTTCAATATTTTTTGAAATATTTTTAGAGAATTTGCCACATATGATCTTGACATAGTTTTTCGATGATCGGGTATAACAATCTCTACGCTATTTGCTGCTTTCTGGTTAGCAATTCATGATACATAGTATTCAGGCAAGAGATTACTAGTGACATTCAGCGGTTCAAAATTCAAATGATCGGCAAATTTTAAAGTGCAAATGGACGGAGATAGTGGGTAGTTCTGTCGCTGATTACTGTCCTATCAACTTTAAAACTTCCTGCCTAGATTTTTTTCAAAACCATTGTCTTTTCTTTAAAAAAACAGCTTTCAGACATCAAGAGGAACTGACGCTTTTAGATCAACAAATTTCAAAATCGTAAATGGAAAAACGATTGCCAAGCCCTACATCCTGAAAATCATTCTTCATGTTTGATCGACCACCTAATCTTCTCCTACGGTAACAGGAAGGAGGTCGAAAGGTTTCCAGTCTTCATTTTTGTTTCCAGTCTTCATTTTTGTTTCCAGTCTCCATTTTTATTTCAAGAATTTTCTTTAGGAAGGAACTACAGCTTCAAGTATAAGTGCATTATTTTAGAAGAGCATAGCTAAAGAGCGACTAGAGTAGTTTTCAATACAGTATAAACTGCTACTAAGCATAATCGTTTATAGAATTGACGGAACTTCCTTTATTTTCTTAATTGGTATTTTTGCTGCTGTTATGTTTTCTTATAAAATCACTATGCAATCTCATAGAACGATTTCCATGCTTATTTATAGGGATGAATCATGCTGTACAGACCAGAACTGTTTTTGCAGAACTAACCCAAGTGGCCACGGCTGCGAACATAATCCTCTGCCAGTAGCTGTAGTACAACAGTTCTCTGCTGTAATAACCTCAGATTTGCGTATTTTCAGAGATTTTGATGGATTATGAAACCGTTTGTGATTCGAACAATATGGGCAGCTCTACACTTTGATTTTTCTCACAAACAACGCTCAAATATGTTGACGAAACTTTGCACCAATATCATCACGTCTGCGATAATTGATGTGCGCTCATGGGGTAGTTCCTGGGGTCCTGCATGAAGCTGATTGCACAGTTTTTTTTTCTGCAAGGCGTCAGCCGACATTTGCAGGATTCTTCTTGTTTAAAGCTGGTCGTAATTTGAGTCTATTCTTGAACAAAAAGTTTTAATCTAAATATACGGGGCTAGACAGAAAAACTGCAGATTCTGAATTGCTACCACGATCAAACTTGTCTGCTTTGCCTCTTATGCGGACTTATTTCTTACTTTTTCTTAATAGAAGCGAATTTAGTATCTATGATGGCCACAGGATAAATTTTAGGGTTCATTCCTCGAAAAAGAGAAAAGTAAAGGTAATGTGGCACTTCTGAGGCGCGAAAAATGCAGTTGCCGGCTTGCCGAGTGCTTATTCGGGTAAACATCAGTACAGCAAAGATTCTTGAACATACTAAATTTCTACCTCCTGATCACCTCTTAGTCAGTATATTTCCATTTTTAGATAAAAACATAAATAGTAGCTGTTATTTAGATATTGCGTCATACATTACAAATATTGAAATAACCGATTCAAACATTAATATGATTCAGGACAGCTGAAGGTAGCACTCATCCCTCTCTTGTCCCTTCTCTCTCTCTCTCTCCCTCTCTCTCTTAAGCAGTGCTTGAATTAGTGCTAGCTTTATGGAACTATTCAAAATGTAGAAGCAAATTTTAGAAAATTAACCAAGCGCAGCAGAACTCGTCTGCGAAAAGTCGTTCAGACCTACTGAATTCGCTTTTTGCT
>KN549441.1:68500-78527 GCA_000797555.1 Oesophagostomum dentatum | reverse complement strand
GCGGGCCGAATAAAGAAGTAGTAGTAAAGAAATAATAGTACATACCCAAATATTGTTCCGGACTAAAAAAAGTTCCTCTAGAATCTAGTATAGCTGACGGACGAGTTGTTTCGCTGCTATGCGCACTGATGGTGGAGCGCGATATCATACAGTCGTGGCTGAGCTTGTTTTGGAGAAGGAAGATCAAGAGGGACCAAAGTCTCAGTGATCGCTTTGAGAAACTCGTCCGCGGAAAGGGTTTACACTTCTGTGGAACCAGTATTCAGAATCCGACGAGAAAATTGGCTCAGGATGGGCATAATAGTGACGTTCGCAATTCTTAGACTCCCACGACTTCATCAAAGAATTTCGTATTTCGGCAGTTTTTCAAATCTCTGAGCACTACTGACCGTTTCCGTAAACAAACCAGTGCAGTGCGTTCATTCTGAAATCAATTTCACGCTTAAAATGAGTCATTATAATCCTGGCTAACAGGTAAAATACTCTTTAGTAATCACAGTTCATAGTTCATGCAGTTGAGCGCAGCTGATGCCGTAGTGAAGCTTTTCTGGATAATTCTCGACATTCCGTCATAGTTTGCGTGGGCGAAGAGTTGAAAACTTTCGCTTGTAACTTATCTATTTAGCTGTTTTTATTGTTGTAATATAGACTTAGCGTTTGTTTTCCGCCCACGCTAATGGAATCATGAGCGAAAACTAGTTAGCTGGAACTGATCAAGTAATTCACAAGATATCTGGATTTTTTCATTTTCACCAATAATAATTGTGTTTTCTTGGTGACAATGATGAAAAGCAAAGGCAGACAAAAATACAAAGTTGCGAGAAAATACGTGTAAAATAACTTCAAATAGATATGTTCGTAGCGGCAACGGTTGCGGCTGAATCGCAATAAACAAAGGTGTTTCTGAAATATTCCTTAAAATTTCACTTGCATTTTCAACTTTAGGGTTAAACGCACCGAAAGTAGGTGAGATACTAAGACGTTGAGTCGCCCCATTCACCATCCTGGCACTCTAGTGAATCGAAACTATCTAATAATATAGCACGTTTTAGACGATTATTTGATTTCGACCTCCCTTGTAAAGCCTTCATAGGAATCATAGGTTTCATACATGTCAGCATCGTAGAATCGTGCAGATGAAGGACTCATTCGGCTTCTAACGACATAATCGGCACCGTCGTAGTGGTAGTACGTCAGGTTAAAGCCCTGAAATAGTAGTAAGTTGGTCTTACTTATTTATACTTTCAAGGTCAGTTTCGCAAGAAATAATAGATACATTGTGTGAACCTGAAACCTGAGTTCGACATGGCTAAGAGCGCTTTCCGTGGGATTTTTGAAGCTGAGATAGTACACGAGGTCAAGTTGGGTTGAATAAAACTTTCAGAACTCTACCCATTTCAAAAAGAAAGATGTACGAAATAGTTTTGATTGCATTCTCTGAGTTATTTTTTAAAAAATCGAACACTAAGGACTGTACAAAAATAATTCTAAAAAACCATGCAGAAAGCTCTGCCTTTAATAACTCATAGTCACGAACCTCCTCATCTGGCTCCGTTGAATCTTCTCTCACAAGACTTCTGCTTCTTTCTTCTGTGGTCAAACATCTCAGAAGACGGACTGAGCAGGGCACACATTTTAAACTAACCATAGATGGTAAATTTAAAAGTTCTAGTAAGTATTATTTATCTACTAGAGCTCCAGTGATATGCTAGCTATGTATACTCATTGATTCAAAAGAATTCATCGAAACGACTTACAAAATCGCACAACGATCTTCCACGCTTTGAGGACAAGATGAAGCATTTGCGAAAAATGGACCTGAAATTTTTTGTTGTTATAAATAATCTGTTGTCTTTTGGTTACACTCTGACTAACAGCTTTGCAGTATCAATGAAGATTTCAAAGAATCTTTATGCGACTTTGCAAATTCACCTTTTATCTTGGCAATTTTTTAATATTATGGTGGTGTGCTTATCATTCAAGAAGCGATGCCTACAAGGGAAAAGACGAAAACTATTAGAGAGTTGCTGAGAAAAAGATAAAGCATTGTTTTTGCCGGGATTGGCTTTACTTGCGAAGAGGACGCAGTAGAGATAATAGACTAAAAAGTTGATAATTTTTGCATAATAGCAGCTGCTGTGTTATGTAGTGCATTCACCAAAAAAGAAGTTCCTTTTCCATCTTTCTGCATTCCGACAACCATGTAGACAGTATAGGTAATGTCTGCAGAAGCTAATCAATTCTGTGAAAGATATCCCCAATACGAAAACATGATTCTCGATATGAAAACATATGCGAAGCCTACGCAGATATATAGATGCTCATTATAACATTCAGACTGATAGAAATAGAAATTTTAAAGAGAAATGAGCAAGAGTATAGAATTACCAGCTTCGGTGGTAATCGTTAAAGACTGTCGTGTAGGCAGCTAAATGTGAAACAAACTGAGATGTCTGAAGAAGCTCGATCGGACACATACAGTGATTATAAAAACGAGATTGAACATTTGATAATATGGGAGTGGATGACTTTCAGCGCTCATTAAATGTCAGATGATTACTGGTGGATCGATGAAAGAAGTAGGAAGAGAATCGATTAATGTATGGTGCTTGCTGGAGGAGTTATTTTCAATATCTTAGCTTTTTTTGTTGTTAAGATGAATCCAGAGCCAGACGAGCATGGCCAAATTGGCATTAGGCAGATTTAGGTATTCATAGTCATCTAAATACTCCATTATCAGGGTAAACGCTGAGGTTGCAAAACTGCCAAAATTGTGATTTTTATGGATATCATTCGAAATTTCAGGTGTTGGCAGATGTCTTGGAGCGATTTTACATGCTTCGTACTACGTCCAGCTAAAAGTTCCTAAGTCTCTAAATTATATTTTTCAAGCTGTAATCTTTCTATGTCTGTTTAGCTGTCTACTTCATTTCGGCCATTTATTCTGCAAAGCCGAGAATATTTCTAGCCAAGAAATTAAAATGGTTTTTTTTTCAGTAGAATCGCATTCTTTCGAGCTCATTCGTGTCAAGCCTCAATCCACGGCTCAAGATTCCGAAGGATTGCTTCAGTAATCCGGCTTTATCCCCTAATTTTTCTGTTCTGTAGCCGAATGTACTCTATTCAGAGAAGGACGCAAGGCGCTCCGCTTTATTTCCACAGGCTATTTATAAATTCTTAGCGCAGATGTCTGTACATTCTGCTTGTTTTTTTTATAGATACATTACAAAAGAAAAGGACAAGGGCTTGCTAGGTTTATTAAGCACAATGAACAATTAACTGTACTTTAATTAGGATATTATTTTTAGAAAGTTCACCAGCGGTCGAAGATATCCAAGTTCATCCGCTGATATCATGTCTAGGACTCAAATATGACCTTTTGAATACCAAGGGACCTTAGAACTGTGTAAATTTTTTGAGTCGAAACAGCGTTTAGCTGACGTGTTCAGAATCCTACCTTAAAGTAATCGATGCACAATAATTTCTATATTAGCGTCCTAAAATTTAAAAGGAAATTTTCGAAGCAGAAATCTCTTAGCAAACTTGCAGAATAAGTGAGATCCAGTTCTCTCATCATTTCGCCGATTTTTCCCCTCATTTTGAGATTCGGCCACCCATATCGGCTCCGCTGATTGGGGTAGATCAGCGCAAGTGACCACCCACACTTGCGAATAGTTTAGCTTCCTTATGGATGTTGAAATCTCTTAGAAATATAGATATGCATGTTTATTATACCTGATATGACTTCCCAAATAAGATTTGCCATGTTCGACGTAGCTTTTGAAGGAGTTTGAACCCGAGATTTAAGCTTGGTGTTTTAGGTCATGAAATCAATAAAATGCACCTACATTGTAAAACCCATCGTTTATCGTTCTGAGTCGAAACATGCCATCGACTTTCCATACGAGATCGTGAAGACCCTATAAGGAGTGCAGTTTCCAATAGAGGGTGACGTGTGGTTTAACCTTCCTAGCGTAGGAAATTCTGCAAAATTCTCAAGAGATCAGGCACGAGTCAAATAAAAGACAGTCTGAAATCCTGTTGGAGAAAATATTAATACACTGCTTCGTTTATAGTGGTTCGAAATGATTAAACTCGAAATTTGAAGATTTTGTTCTAAAAGTGACGTCCGTAGACCTGATAGGCTTCGAGTTGGAGTTGTATACGGAGAGAATCACTGGGTACTATGACAGAGTTAATTTCTCTCACTTACCTGAGAATCATTGATCAACGTGGGAGGAAGAGGTGTTTTGAGGTATTGAAACGGTGAAAATGACGAGTTTTCTAAAGTTTTCTATATGTAACTGACCTTTGAGTTGACAAGTCTCATCTGGGTTTTGTCCGGAACTTTAGCCGAAAAACTCTGTGCAAATCTTGGCAAATGCTCGATCAACATATAAAGCTAGCTGCTCTGTAGTAACTTTCATCTTCAGTTGTTCGGTGCTGAGAATGAGCAGATCTTTTGATAAAATTAAAAATTCCGCCTCTTCAGTGACGCCGCGTGCTCCAAGCACAATTATGGGACGCTAGACGCGTTAGCATACCTTGAATCTAGACAATGATTGAGTCTAGAGAACTTACTAGTACTGTTGGACCCATCTATAATGCTTGTACTGCTACCTGACATCCGTCCCCACCTTTTCTGAGGAACTTTGCTTGAACATGTCGCCTCAAGTTGAGAAAAACCCCATTCAAATACTTCTGCCTTTCCAAATTCACCATAGTTTCTCAGTATGGTGTATTTCGGGAGAAGTAAATTATGGGTGTGAATGATGTATATATTCCGAACGGCTCCGCTAGTAAACGGAATTATACTCACGAAGGTTTCTGCACGGCGCGAATTATCCGTGTTGCCATGGTAACCGAATTCGGAAAGAGCTGGTTGGAATCAAGAAGAATTCGTTTCTTTTGTTTCTCATTCATACAGTCATTATATTTTCTCTTCTAAATTTTAAGAACGGCATTAGTAATTCTGCTGCTTGACTTCTTCTTATTGATGAGGGGAAGTGTTTGAACATGCAGCTTTTGTTGCATTAAATTCGGTTGTTGTTCTAAGGAGGAATTCGTGCACTATGACAGGGTCTCGGAGAGCTTCAAAGTAGTCATTAAGAAACACAAATGCAGAAAATTTTTTACTTAGACCTTATACAGACCCAAGAAACTAGGTAATGTTATGAAGTTCTCCTAGTTTAGAATATATATTGTACTTTTCAATTTCTCGGAAATATTTATTCATTAACTTATTTATTTAGCAGTACAGCCTTGGGTGTGCCAAACAAAATAAAAAAAAAACGGGAAAATCAACTCAGCACTGATAGACAGAGTTACCAATAAGGCTGTATCCAAATTACCGACCTTTCTTAACCACGCAAATGATACGAACCCTATTTTTTTTGTTAATATGTGGTAGTAAATAGAATGAGAATGGCTTATATCTCGTTCTACTAGTATTTATTGTCAAAAGGTCCTCCCAATTTTGTGTTTGAGCAGCACTTATACCCTACTAGTTCTTCTTTTCTAAACTTTTCCCTGTACATTTCGTGAAGCATAGCCTACTGGTTCACACTCGGAAATCCTACAACTGTTCCCGGTTTTTAAAAGCAGGCGCTGTCAGAGGTATATCCATTTAAAGGTCGTACGAAAGCCAAACACTAGCTAATATAAAAATGTTCTATCAGGAATTTTCCGGAAATGAATTGAAGTTCGCGAAATGCGTTACGTTTTCTACTATTGTTATGTGTTTTTTTTCAGGCTACCGAAGAACACCTTATGGATTTCCGATTATTCGGTGTAGGACCAGGCGTGCTGATTCTCGTGCTTCTATGGGCATCCACTTTTCTTGTATGTGTCTCCGTCGGAAAAACACATGGAATGTTGGTATTTTGAATTTTTCATAGTCTACCTTCTCTCATAATAAGCTTCCAAAAGTAAATTGTCTGAATATGAAATTTTCTTCGTGTTTCTGAACTTGACACTAATCTTGAGGTAGTCGGAATGTTTTTTTCACTTCGTGAAAAAACACTTATCGTTGACGCCTGAAAAGGTTAAGCGTCCCGAAAGTCACAGATTTCTATAACCGTTGTTTATCTACGTCTGAACTGTTCCTCTGACGTGAGAAAAAACCTTTAAAATGTCCTAATATTACACGTTCCGTGTCATTATATGCACACGATTAGCCATCGGAAAGTACGACCTCTCACTACTTCGCTCACTAATTTAATTTTTTTTTGAAATCAGGGTATTAATTAGTTTAAGTACTCGAAGAAAGTTCAACGTATCCGCAAACTAATACTTGCAGAACAGCCGTCATTGGACTCTCCGTTCTATCGTTTCTGCTTTCACTTGCCCTCGTATCCTGGCCAACGGAAAAACTGACAGAGGCCCTCGATAATGTCGCAGAAATTACCCAGTACGACCACGTATTCATACCCCGACTTATACTGGTAATTTTTCTTGTGATAGTTGTATTAGTAGTATTTGCTCAGTATTTAACACGTAGCGTACTTAGCACGACGTCAGTAAATAATGTAAAAAATCGTCATAAACAGGTTACTTTTAATGAAAAGTACTAGGATTTACAGTGGTTTTGTACTTTATTGTTGAATGTGCCTCGAAATAAAACATATGCGAATGCGGTGTTTGTCGACTTGACCCGGAATTCCAACCATCAGCTGAATTACTCGAGGGAATTGTCTGTGGAGAACCGACGGAATTCTTACAACAGATTTATTACCTGTTAAGGAAATAGTAAACACTCTCAGCAAACGACAGAATAAATGTTTTCCGAAGCCTATGGGACCTCGACGACCTTTTGTTTATTCAGCTTCCGGGTCCATTCTCAAGAATCTCTGAGTTCGATTAAAGAAGATAAGGATCTTCCTCGGAAAGTAAAGTAATGAGGCTATTTGAGGCCAGTTATCCTAGGATCATTTCCAGTGCTATATTTGGAATTTTTGTCACTTTCATGTTCATATCTGTCGAAAAATCGTTTTTTGGAAGCATTGTCAATAAAGCCGAAACAGAAAATAACAAGCATTTCGAATAAGGCTAGCTGCACCTAAGCAAGAAATTTTACGTAGACACTTTTTTTCCTTTTGAGAATCAATTTGAATGTGTCATTTACAGCCCTCAAATATGAAGAGTTCGTATTATGTTTCCTAAATCTTCGTTTTGAATAAAAACTAGACCTTCTTCCAATTTTTATCCACCACCCACATATCTGTAAGGCTGAAAATATATGTATCAAAGAAAACTTGCAATACTTTATGTGAGGAAGCATACATGAATAAGGTGACATAAAGAAACAAGGAAAAAGTGAGCCCTCAAAGACAAATTGTGCGTTCTACCATAAAAATTAATGCAGTGGAAGAATCCGATTCTGAGTCGGATTCTGGGAATATGAAATCTTCAGTATATAAGCAGCATCTTGTCGCAGATGTAAAATAAAATACCACGGCTCCTAGCTGCTCTCATTTAACCTAAAGCTAGTTACCTTCAGAATGAGTTCCACCCATGAAGGCCTCTTTTTCGGGCCTCATCCACATAGAGCTCAATATGAGGAGCTCTGCATTTCTGGCTTCTGCACTGGATATTTGCCCTAAATGGGCTTTACGAAACTTTTTGCGACAGGTTTCTAAACTCATTTGAAATCTCATTTTCAGCTAGATGCCTTTTTTACTTCTACTCACTTTTGAGCGATTTTTCGATTACGAGAACGCCAGATTCCCAAGATGTCCCGCCCCCGTTGACGCCTATTCTCTCTTGGCTTAGCTTTAGCGTTCTTCAGATTTACAGCCTTCAATAAACTCTTCGACTCCCCTAAAGAGTAGTATCGATTATTATCTCAGTTTAAAGTTATTCTAAGTTGCTGGAAGCTCTTCATCACAAATAATCTTGTCTAGACAACCTGCGGTGGGAAAGAAGGGCAAGTTTTCGAATGACTCAATAAAAATTTACGTCATGGTTGTTTTACGATTGCCCAGACGAAAATGTTTGGTTTTTGGGATCCTCATTGAGATTGTGCCAAATCTGATTTTTTTCCTAAGAATTCCCATGCCATAGTGATTTTTCTCACACATGGAAATCGTATGCTTTCAAGTAAAACTAACACTCTGCGAGGTAGTAATCAAAAATGTGTGTGCTAACGTCGCCAGTAGTTATGACGTAAGCGCTACTTTTTGACACATACATACGGTAATAGTAGTTTATGTTGTGATTTGTTTTTGCTCTCGCATGTTTGACTCTTTTGCTGGCATGTCGTGCTTTTTGGCTTAAAAATTTATACAGGAAATTTAAATGAAACAATGAAAACGTCATTTTTGAGAAGCTGATGAGTTAGTATTAGTATTCAGTTGTAAGTTCTCATTTATATGCAAGTTTAGCGAATACAAGCGTAGGAATTTCGCTGAATTTTCATGGTTAAAAGCAGAAAAGAAAGCTTCGTAGCCACTTTCAGAAACGGTTCCCTATCAGTGGGTTATCTGCACATTTGTTAATATGCACTATGTAGAAACTGGCAGGCTCTTGTCTTTTTCTTGCCGTTCTGAGTACTGTATTTCAAAGAATGTAGGCCCCAACAGTTAGTTGGACCAACATCTGATAGATCTACTTTATTGCTAGAGGTTAAATTCACTGCGATGTAACCAATTAATAAGTGCTGACTTCTGTATATCTTCCTAGCCTTTATCATCTTTTAAATATATTAGTACATCCGTTTATAAATCTGTACCGCTTCACTCCTCTGCAACGCGGCTACAAATTTTAAAGTGAAACAAAAACCCTCAGATGGCTGGAATCGTGCAATCTGTTTAATGCTTTTAATTGTCCATTTGTTAGCTAATGGCAGTATTCAGGCTCAGGACGTCTCTTGACTTACTTATGTACTTCGTACAATAGATTTGGGATGGGAGCAAGGCTCAAAAATCACTGACTTACTTCAGAAGATTTCACGGACGAGTTTCCACCTCCTCTTCAGGAGCGCCTCTATCTCTCGATTATGAATGAACTTTAAAGATTTTTCTGTTTGTCAGTGATGAAACCCTTTACAGACCTTTAGTGCCAGTTAACACGGAAAAACTCGGCAACAGCAGTTACGCAAGACGTGTCTTCTGGAGCGGATTCCTTAATCTGGAATCACTAATGAGACCCCCGAATACTTGCCTGTTGCTTTAGTAATTTTTTTCGTGAATTCAAAATAGGATCTAAGCCGTTTCCTGCTCTCAACATGTCTTAAGGTGATAACCATTTTCGAACATATTATCGAAAGATCAACGTATCTAAAGCTGTTGAAATTTTGTTCAAGCACAGTCTTGTTATCGGGATGCTTTCAGTAAAGAATCTCGACTTTGTAACAAAAATATATTCACAGTTTGAAACCGACATTAATCTCTCGTCATTTCTTTCGCGCTTAGAGGGTTTCGAACCCAAAAAAGTAGCCCTATTTAGTAGGCATTTGTTTCAGTAGGAAGTGACGCGGAGTAAATTTTCTGGGGACGACATTTCCCTGATCTTCAGCCTACTATAAGGTTTAGAATACTAGGTTTTTTGAAAACTGAGTTTTTGCCTATGGCATTGAAATCAGCCTAAATTGTGTTTACCCCAGACTTAACAACGAGTAAATCCGATCAAGCTACTTCACTGGATCAACACTTTCGTTTACGTGTCAGCGAGTCTACTCGCATAGAAGTGTAGAAGTGAAACTTTGTCGAGCTTTTTTGGCAAGGTGACCTTCTAACTTACAACATTTTTGTTAGTAATTGGCGTGTGCCAATTTTCTATAAAGCTACTACCACTCTTCTTAAAAGTCAAGCATGCGATTAGTATAACTTATAGGTTGTGATAATCCTCTGAGATGGTTCCTGCTTATCATTTATCAACGCCAGTTCGCTAGGATGTAGTCTGCTCGTGAATAAACTATCTGTTTTCCATGCTGGCTCCAGTCTCCGAACTTTTCGCAACATGATCCATGCACGGGTTCAGCAAAATATGGCCGCTGGAATGTGCGGCTTCATTGCCTTAACCAGTAAAT
>KN549441.1:12072-24174 GCA_000797555.1 Oesophagostomum dentatum | reverse complement strand
CGCTGTCGAAAAGCCCAATCATAATAAAACTGCGAAATGGAAACGAATGCTAGCAGTGCATGAAGGGTACTCGACAAATGGACTCGTCATTAACGTCAAGAGGTTCTGCTCGCTTTTCAGAATAGCGGGCCGCGGTTAGCCGATACTCCCCGGAATTCGTAGCGACATCGCTGGCCGGGGACTGTTTACCCAGGTAGTTGTAGCAAGGGCGGCGAGAAATGTAGCCGAGTCGAGTGGTTCTGAATTTGGCCACAAACACAGGGCAAAGCGGAAAACGCGCTCCGTGTCCGAATTCGCGGACTATTTGGCCGACATCTACACTGAAATTAAGCGGCGTACAAATTGAATTCGCGGTCGCTTCCAGTCACTGCGTTGATGCGGTTGAAGACGAACAAGTGGCCAAACTGCCAGAAAATCAAATTCAGCCATGGATTATAGCGGCTAATCCATCGAATCAATTCACACACACTGCTCTCACACACACATAGATTTATAGTTGCTGTTCGTCGGCTGCTCTTTTCGATTGTAATAAGTAATCGATCAAACTGTCTCGAGTCATCGTTCTGGCCACCGAACCGGACGCGCAAACGTTTAACGCGTTCAGGGAGTCTTGCGGTTGTTCCGCAACACCTGGTCATTTATTTATATCAGGCATCCAGAAAAATTGAAGAAAATTTAGTTTAAAAATTTGAAATGTTGGCCTGCATAGAGGTATTTTTAAGACATCAAACAGACATGTTCTCGCAGGTCCACTACTACGAAATTAGTAAAAAAAAAAAACTCCTTAAACTCTTTAAAGCATCCCAACTAGAATGCGGCCATTCGAATACTCGATTTTCCTGAGTAATAAAATAAATTTTCATAGGAATGTTAGAGAACGCTTTTTCTCTCCTCAAACTTTGGAAAATTATACTCCCGTAGGTAGTCAAAATTTTTCAACATTGATATTTCAATTCCCTCCTTCCTAAATAAGGCGCTAATAGTCGAGTATTCGAAATTTTTCGAATAAAACAAAGCTTCTTCAAGGCTGCAGATCTATAAATTTGAATATCTTGTGCATGTCCGAATAACCAGAGCTTGATAACTACCTCTCCTTACTGCCAACTACTACTAAATGTTTAGATATGTCTAATCATGGGCTAATTTATTTATTAAAAAATTCTAAGCATCTACTGGAATACTTGAACAGCTCGAATAAACTGGAGCAGCAGCCTCACAACCGATGGACCCTTTAAATCTCTGGCAGAAACGAAAAGAATTCTTTGCTTCAGTATAGAAATTGTTCAGAAAATTGCAGAGTCAAGGTGTACAGCTTCAGAACCCTGGTTGATAAAAATATGCGATTATTAGAAGACTAATGCTCTCCTACTAGCAAAATAATATATATCACTCAGTTTGTTCTTGTTTTCCCCCAACAGCTCATAAATCTACCCCTACAATCCCGAAAAGATCCTCGATCAAAGCTCGTCACCGAACAAGCAAACAAAACGCCGAACTCAAGGAAGCTACTGCGAAAATTCGTTCTCTATCCTTCACTACGACCTCACTCAAGCAAATCCACGACTTGGATGGAATTCGTATGCTAATTGAGCGCTGAACGCGTAAAGGAACATGCAGATTTTTATGCGATTGACGAGTCAAGACCTTTCTGCCCTCAGGCGCTCTCACGACGCGATTTTCACTGCCGTTTCAACACTTGCCGCGGATATATTGCTCCATGAGGAGGAGAAATCAGGAAATTTTTGTCGAAGACGCAAAAAAGCAAAAGAAACATTCAAATCCACAAAAAATAGCGGATATTGGTAGGCAATGTTTTCTAAAATTTGTTGTTTCAAAAGTAGTGCAAAAACTTAGGAAACTGGAAGGGATGGCCAGGTGCAATTTAGAACCTAGAATTATTAACAGCTTCAGATGAAAAAGTAAATTAAAGAACTTTTTTTCTTAAACATGAGGATTAGAAATGCTCTATCGCGGAAGTGGAAGTAAAGTATTAAGTTTAAGCTGAATATATTCAAAAGTACTTACGATGATATAAAAAAATAGTAAACTATATAGCCAGGTAGCTCCTGAACAAACTTCCCACAACAGTATTTCTCTTAAAGTTAGAAAAATTACCGTAGCCTAGAGCAGTCCTTCTTCACAAAACGTTCAGCGTTTAACCTTGTTCTATCCTCAAAAATTTCTCTGATTACAAAAAACCTGGCAGAAACATCTTCAGAAACATTTTTTCACGATTAAAAACACAGTCGGAAGCTTCTGCGAAGTGCGTTTAAAAAGGAGATTTCTAAAAATAAGAAAATCAAAAAGCCTTTCTATAAAAATCTCTGCTCTACTAATTATCATTTCCAGACCTCTTCGTAACCTTTTTGAAGTGAGAGACAGTAGCAAATTTATGCTATAGAAATAAGATAATCAAAAATCCATGTGCAATATTACTGGAATAAAGAAAAGACCTTTTGAAGAACAATGTTGAGCCAAATTCAAGCAGCCGTTAACTTGTCATCCTAAAGAGTACTTCACGAGGGCAGTACAAGTAGTGCACACGAGTTCAGGATTGGTCCACGTTATACGCCCTAGGGAATAGCGATGGAGTTTTGGTGAAGAATGACTTTAACCAAAGATATTTTGCTAGTAAATGACATATACTGAAAGAATTACAGTTATAAATCCCTACAATTTGGCAAAGAAACAGTATTTATACGAACTTATGAACACGTTCTTGTTGCTCCATATTGGTTGTCCAATGGTTGTCCGAAAATTTTAAGAGAAAAAAACTCTTTCAAAACATTTCTGGAATGCTTAAAAAGTAGTAGTAAAGGTAATAAGTTCATGTCAAAGCCGAGGAAACAAAAAATGGCATGAAAATCATGTTTTTAAGGAGATACCTTAGGCGTTGTCATATGTATTGGAAGTTACTGGAAGCACCTTGAGGTTCAAAACTGGTTGATAAAGCGCAGTGATTTATTTTTTTATAAATAAAGATTATTTTCTGGAATAGGCAGATTGCCATGTTGTGGGAATCTTCGCCAGTTAGTTGCTTACCTATTTATTCGTATTTTCTTGAAAAATAAAGAAAAATGTCTTTTAAAAAAGGCTCATCTATTTATTTACATGTACATTTAGAGAAATTTTTGTCATGCAAATTGCCGAAGAGGGAAGAAGAGAGAATTTGGTAGTTTTGGTTTGAATCCAGCAATAGAAAACGCGGTACTTATTTACTGGATTATTCACTTATTTATTTATATATATTTACTTATTTATTTATTTTTATGGATTTATTGGCTCATGTACGTCCCAAGACATTCCACTTCTAATGCCGCTTGGTAGCTTTCGGACTAGAGCACAAGAAAAGACGGAAATCTCGAGAATATGTAAAAGTTCTATAAAAATGAGAGCAGAAAACGTACCTGCCAAAATCCTTGGCTCAATCACAGTAACACACATCGAATGGCTGCACGGCGTCATCCCAATGTTCATTTTTGCCGGAATTTTAAAACAATGATCAGTGAAATTCATCGGCCGATAGTAAACCTGAAAGCAGAGACATTGAGTCGGAATTCCTGAAATTCCTCATGCGAGTTGTCTGGTCAGCCTGACACGTAGGCCCTCGCTGGCCAGGATGGCATCTCCCTCGTTTTTTTACGCACATAGCATAGCTGAGTGATGTGCTTTCGGCTTAGAACGAAACAATGTCAGTGATCGGAAACGGCCATCGATCACTAGCCGTAGTGCAGGCCCGGGGGTGAAAGCTCCATTTATTATTATCAACTCTAGCCGATGTTTTTGGTGGATGAGGACACAAAGAGATGTGAGCATCTCGCACGAAGACTGACGTTAATTAATGTGCGGTTCTCGTGCACACCTCAGAACGTGTCAAAATCGTGAACGAAAAAACCGGAGAACTCGTCCGAATAAGCCTTAGTTATTGATAGACGTACTTCCACAGGCGGACAAAGGGAACTCTATGAAAATAGCACTTCCAAAAGATCAAAAGATCAGGAAGTGCTCGAAAATGCTGAGACATGATGCCTAGACCATTGCGGTATTTTTTACTACTATTAATGGGATGAAACGGAATGAAGCCTAATGTACCAGCTGCAAAATGGGAACCTTCGGTAGAAATGCAGCTGGTATCTAATGTGTAATGACTTTTTTGCTTTTTTTCTGTTCACGAAACCACAGGTTAATTTCGTAGTTCACATGCTCGCAGTATTAAAATTTACCAAAAAATCACTTGTACTCCGTGCTTGAGAAAAGCAACAGTAAAAAAGTTTCATCTACTTGTTCAGTAAGTAATATTACAACTGTTCCAGAATAGAAGAAACCACTTTTGAAAAATGCGGAAATTAACTTCAAAATGTAATATTCACGGAAAAAATTAAATACATCTTCCAAATGACCAGTTTTTTGACAACTCCTGGCAAGTATAAGGTTAAAACGTGACCCTCAGAAGATGGGATTTTTCTCAAAAAGAGCGGATTCAGCCAACGAAAGCTGGCATTTGAAGTGAGAGCTCTCAGTACAAGAATAACGTTTGGGCGACTATACTTGATACAGTGACAGCTTTAGAAATTATCAACGAGGAGTAGAAAGTGTGTTCCGGATGCAAAAGGCAAAAAATAGAAAGTGAAACACGGACTTTCTGGTAAAAGACGAACAGTGCTTTTCCAAGCTAGCGCGTGTTTTTTTTAATTTTGGAAAAATTTTCAAAAAAGCGAAACAAACAAGTAAACGCTTCACAAGTGGAAAATATTCATCGACAAAAGCCAGAACTTCCTTAGATAAAAAGATAAATTTCTCCAATAGGATGATTTCTTATATCAAGTAAAATATGAAGTCAAACACCTTAAAAGGCACTAGGAGGAAGTAAGAGGAAATGATGAAAAAAGTATGGAAATTTTTATAAAATAAATTAGTAGGAATCTTAGGATCCTTTTAAAGGTGAAGTTCTAGGAGTTTGATTCAGAAGTACAGCGATTTGTTTTCAAAAAAAGAATTGCATAATTTGAATTATATTTTCCAGAAGAAATGTCTACGAGACCTTTATAAAGGACACTCGTTATTTTCCGTAGGACGTTTATGGACTTCTAATGACTTATGATAAACTAGAGAGCATATTCTAGGCAGGATTTCTTGTGCTGAAGCCCTAAGAAGGCAGTGAGAATGACGTGCAGATTGAGTCAAGAAACATCCCTGAACAAGGAATCACACGAAGAGTGACTAAGGCAGTTTATGCGACGAACTAAATGGAAATCCGATGGCGAAAAAGAGTGGAGACGCGTGGCCAGCGACCGCGGCGACCTCGGCGAATCTGGCCAAATTCGCACTCGGATTCCTCCGGGCACGACACACGGCAACATGCAGCAGCTTGCAGCGATTGTTGACGTTCGGCTGAAGGTTAAGTGAGATGAGCGATGACAAACAGCTCAGCTGACAATCATCGGGCAACATGGACGGGAGTGTGATTGTGAACGATTGACAGTGAGTGGCCAGCGATCCTCGGCTCAGCGGTCACAACAGCTACTAACTCCAATTCAACCCTTCTCCCTTAGTTGAGGGGAATGTCGAGGTCGTGAACCTCGTGACCCGCGTGGAAAAAGCTCGATAAAATGGCTGAAATCAGCACTGCGCATGAAGTGATATATAGCCGGAAGCTCTCCAAGGAATAGACGCCTTGCCGCGCACAATAACTATATCATCTCTATTGACAAATTCGGAGACTCCCATCCCATAGTGCATGGGTTGAGCGTTTGTACTCAGTCCACGAAACATGCAGCTCTCTCTCTGTGTGCGCAAAGCACCTGACTTGCTGGAATCCTTCAGGAAAGCGCTTGTCAGGGTGAAAAACTGTCGCGAAAACAGCGAAAATATGCATAAACAAACTGCACAGCGACTTCCTGCTGCTGAAAATGCGCTCTCTACAGAGTGTCGGTTTACGACAGCAGATCCACAAAAAACCGCTCTGAGCCATCTGAGCAGACTAAACGGCTGCAGAGTTCAGGTGGGCTGCGAAATAAAGCAGATCCGTAAATGCTTGAGGGTATTTCCGCAATTTCGTGGACGCCAAGGAAATTTGCCATAGCAATAATTCCATTAACTCTGAGTATTCACAATGGCCGAGCAATTCGAAATGAGCACACAATGAGCTCCCGAACTTCTGGAAAGGCTCTCTCTTGCCGGCAAAGCGGACACAGAGAAAAAGAAAAAGAACAGAAGAAATGATCCCAAAGAGAAATATACGCGTGATGTGATATGCAACACAGAGAGCGCTTTGTTACAACACTACAAAATGTAATTCAATCCGAAGAGAGCGGCTTGAACGGAAAGGCTGTTTGACTGGCTGGATATAAGAGCAATCTATGGAAGAGGAGTATATTTATGCATAAACACAGATCAGATAACAGCTTAGTATCGATGACGAAAAGGGAAAATGTGAGAAGCCGAGAGGAGCGTTAAACGAGAAAAACATCCGAAAAAGAAAGCCTCTCTCATGGGGGCTGCAAAATGTCAGCAGATCGCATAAACACAATAATCTGATCGTAGAGGAGTTTGTTTTGCGGGAAAAATTGTAGTTATATGTGAGAAAAACGGGTTTATAAATAGATTCAAAGAGTTTGGCAGACAGCTTACCTCGTCTAAATAAGGCCAGTGTAGCAGGAAGTCTTCAGACATGCAGCTATAACAATATTTAGTCGTTGAGCTGAAAAACACGTTTCAATGTGATTATGGAATTGGTGGAGATGCGGTGGAGAGGATTGAGAGGCTTCTTAGACTTGCTAAGAGCGCAGTTTCCGTGGGTTTTTCTCGTTCTCTCTTCTCTGGAGAAAGCCAAAAATTCTGGTTATTTGTCAAAGGTGTTGGAGATGAATCGATCACCTGAAATCCATGTACTCCGCAGCATTTGTGGGTCGAGACAAAAAGTGAAACAAGGCTAGAATTACGGCGAGACGTGACGGTGATGTAGTCCAGCAGCTATGCTGTAGCATTAATAATAGGTCGACGGCGAGTCGGACGCCGGCCGATGGCCTGGGGAGACCATACAGCGTCGACGGCACGTTGCACTGTGACGACAGTAGCGGCTAGAATGTTGGAGCCGTGTCGGCGATTCCCAGAAGATCCCACACACCGGACGATTCGTGGTTTTGCTGATGGCCACGACGACGAGACGGACGGGTACACTAGACGAGGCGGGTCGCAACCGCCGCCGGCACCGCCCGCGCGGGCTCCGCCCCAATCAAATCCGAATCCCGGCGATAGGGACCCATAATTCGCGATAACAACGTGACGGTCACTCAGTGCTTATCCTCGGAGACTTGCCGGGGGCCACGTCTCAGCCAAGAGTCAGAACTCCTAGTGAAGCGCCACTGACAGCCGCTTTGACACACGCACTCCGGGCAGCACCACTAAAACAATAAGCACATTCACTCAGAAAAATACCATTATCCTCAGGGTTCAACAAGAAATCCGGCCACACATCACTTGTCAACAGCAACTGCGACTGTCAACTGCACATTAAAACCATCAAAGTGCCTAACTCTGAAGCAGCTTTTACTCGCCGTCAGCTCTAGCTGGACCCTCTCTCTACCTGTTTCGTAGTCTATTTACTATTTTCTTGGCATCATTGTTAGGTAATCGTGACCAATAGAAATGATAATGTTAAAAAAGTGAACACTAACAAACACCTCCAGGGTTGCTTTTCCAAACTTTGCAAGCATTTTTAATCTTAGCAGTATTTTTCATGCTACGTACTAATTTTTTAGAAGAAAATACACTTGCTTATTCTTTTCAAACTGGTTTGCTTATATTAATAAATGTAAAAGCAAACTCTAACAGCAAAAAAGACGGCGGTAAGAGATGCTTTCGGTTTGGCAAATAAAGATTTATTGGTATGTTTACTTGTAATAAGTGTAATTAAAATTTAAAAAAGCCTACTCCATCAACAATAAATTCCCGTATCAGCATCTTTTACATGACAAGGAAGTCATAACTTCGACAAAATCTCGTCAGGACCTCCTAGAACTCGAATTCCTTGAATTCGATAACTCTCAGCTGCTTTTTCTACTCCATCTTAACGTCTCCCACATCCTCAGCTGCGTCATTTAATAAGTTTTGCTGCAAATCCAGTAAACAGCATACTAAAGTAAGTTTTCTCTCGAAGCGCATCCTCTAGTAGGTTCGCGGACACAAAAAGATCCTTGGATGTTTGCTGGGGAAATTCCAGAGTTAAGATAAACAGGTAAATCTATCTAAAATATGATACAAACTAGTTAGTATACCGCACGCTGAACAGCGATGGAACGCTGCTCTAAAATTTTATAAGATTGCGTTTTTTCTAAGATGAAAAAGGTTGCAAAGTGTAACGGTGCTAGACTTTGAACAGGATTCGAATATTTTATTTAAAAAAAAACTTCCTTTTGCTGTAAAATATACAGTATAGAATCCCAGGAGTTGATTTGTCTCCTTAACCATACTTAGCTGTGAAGAATTATGTTCCTATCATGGCATTTCTGAAGCTCTAAGGAAGATTTTTTTAAAAATCTAAGGAATAGGAGGAACGGAAAAATGACGGATCCTCTAACCTTCTCTTTCCCAAGGCTCAAAGATCCAACCACTCCAGTCAGTTCTGTGTTTTAGGAATCCCGAGGGAATAAGTGGAGCTAAAATTTACATATTCAAAATCATCAACAGCCACGAGGATCATAACCAAAATGACAGTTCTCCTTTTCAGGACCGAAGCACTTTCAAGTCGAACAATTTACCGAATCGACTGCTGCACTTCGGGCTTCCTCATTTCAAACAATTAGCCTTAGGGAATGTTGCTAGCTGCACTTTTTCGCTTTTTTCCGCATCCCTGATCCAGGCAATCATCCTGAAAGTCACCCTGCTCAAAACATGCAGAGCAACTCTACTACCCGATCATCTTCGCAGAAATCCCCTTAGAAAGTCCCTTAGCACAACAAAGGAATCTTTCTTGTTACTTTTTTTCTAAAACTTCCAGGATTAATCTGTTTTCAGTTGTGATTAACAACAAAAGCACTAGTTCAGTAAAATGTCCACTCAATTAGCAGTAATGCGCTATAACTAATGAACTTTCCATAGCGACTGGATGACAAAACGGCTAGGTGCATGCAGCTGCATTCGAAACTTAATTTCTCAGTTTTTGTTCTTTTTGAATTCCTAATTGCTTTGAGCGTTTCATAATTTTGTTAAGAACCACGACTCAAGAGGTAGTTATGCTGTGGAATACTCGTGTTCTAAGAGTGAAATGAAAAATTAAAAGTAAACAATTAATCCCATGTTAAAAGCATACTACCAGGATTACATATCCTTTAATAAACATATAGTTTAAAGCATTTTGAAGTAGTCAGAACAGTCATGACGTCTGTAATTACACACGAAAACAATGACGATATTTATGTAGACTTTGTTTATGACTGGATACAATTCGTTTGTCATGGGGAAATTGAGATATTGAGGTGTTTGTGAAGCCGTTAGATAAACTGGAAAACCTAACTAGTCGTAAATTAAGAAGAAAGTAGTATTTTTTCTGGCACTTTTTAGTAAACTAGAAAAATTTGAATTTTAAGAACGAATCAGAAGAAGGTGGTCCAAACCAGTGCTATTTTTAAAGATCGTTACGTATTTTTACTACTTCCTACAAAGTCACCAACTTTCCTGGCGAATAACTCCACCAATTTTCCTGGCGAATAACTCCTCACTACCTTTAAAAATTGCGGGGGTTTTTTGCAGTTTTCTCAAAATTGTACAAATCGATATTTACTGAAGATCTTAGAGAAACCGAAAAAAAACTATGCGTTTTCAAATATCCACAGCAAAAAAATCTTTCTAGAGAAGGACAATATTTCAAAGAAGACATGGAACGAAGTATCTACTAAAATTCTAAAAATATGCTTGATTTCGGCCATATGCCTTCTCTTCTCCTCTCGAATTTGATATATCCACAAAAACTGATATTACAACCCCTCTAGCAATTATGGGTGGGGTGCTTATACTGCTTCTCGCGGTAGTTCTCTATAAAAATATTACTTTCTTTCCAAGATTTTCCCTGAGGCACCTGAATTCTTAGGTATAGATTTAAAAAAGAGATTTCATCTTTAATTTTGGCTATGGTTATGCGTAAATTTCAGCAGAAAGCCCCCCCCCCTCCAAATGGTCTCACGAAATGCAGAACCCTGTAAAGATGGAATTTCGAAAAATTTTTAAAACCCCAGAAATAAAACGAGCTGCATCTTCTACTCCGATGAGAGTTTAGGAACTGCTAGGATAAGTCACGAGGTGAAACTGCTAAATAATTTGAATCTGGAACTGCTCACATTTTTAGCTTCCTTGTTTTCTATGCATGACTGAGATTTCTGAAATGCGCAAGCCTTCGGTGCTCTTAGGAAATCCTTCAAGACTGACGCACTCGGCTTCATTACCAGATTATTATTTGAAGGAAACAAAAGTTTTGTTTTTTTCTCTCTGAAGCTTTAATCGCTGCGAAGTTCTGTCGAAGTAGTCAAGATAAAATAGTTTGTTACTATCGTGTGAATGCTACAAACCTTGGGAATTTCACCCCTAAGCATTGGTCAATGACGAACGACAAGATTTGCTGTGAATGAGATTTCTCGAGATTTAACAGACCAATCAATAATCCTTGTTTTCGACAAGGTTTTTCAGTAGGACTGCCTTAAAATCGATCGGAGAAGTTTCAGGAGGCCAAAAGAGTCTCGGTCATGCTACCACATTGGTTATGAAGGACTTTTGGTGAATTGGTTGCACGTAAAAACGACGGCACTTGTGAAAACCTAATAAAAGTACATCGAGCAAGTGTCCGTTACTCCGAATTCTGATGTATTATCGCAAAATTCGATCAAGTTGCGGTTTCGAAAACGTCTGGAAAGCCTCACTTAACGAGAGGTTTTTTTGCGGGAAATCGTGGACTCGGATCTTAGGCTCGCTGCTACTTCCTTTTATAAGTATTTTGTTAGTTACTAAAAGATGGCTATTTCCACACTCTCTTGTCGAAACCATATTTTGCTTTTTAAAAAGTTTTTCATCTAGAATCCTCGGAATCTAACTAAGTCGACGTTCCCACATGGTACAATACATATTAAGGTGAAACGCATGCATGCTCAGAGGCACAAAAAAGCTCTTTCGCGCATTTCGAATGAATTATCCATCTTCAGATGAGTTTCTGGATTCGCTTAGGCATGCAATGTAGGGGTGCAAGACTATGTGAAACTTATCCTTGAAAAATATCTCGAAATTGAAGCGAGAAAAGGATGCTACGAACCAGATAAAAGAAAAGGCTGCAGACGCCCGAACAGAGGTTGTGGAAAAAATTTCTAGGTAGAGAATAACCGGAAAGCCATGTTTAAAGAAAAAAAAGCCCGGAAATGTTTTGAGTTAATAGTGTGCCAAAATAGAAATTGTGGAGAAAAACTAACGAAATATTTAAGTGTGCTCAAAACTTTTTAGCATGATTTCAGAAATCATCATCTTTGTTTGGAGTCAGGAAGCCAGTTTGCAAAGTTAAGGAGCTAATTTCGCACTAGTAATACATTTTGTTTACCTTGAAATTTCAATTTTCTATTTTTTCTCAAAGACAGCAAAAACTTCTTCACTTTCAGAGCGGGTTCGGAGTACAGCAAATTGCTGAAAATAAGTTCAAGAATTCTCAGCGAAAATTAAATTTAAAAAAGCCAAAAATTAGAATTAATTTTCTTCATCGTCCTTTGTTGCTCTTTTTTGCTTCCTTTTCTTTCCGCACTGTTTGCTTATTTTTTCTTTTTTTATATTTTAGGTAACCTAGGACAGCTGGTTTAGAAATTGTTTTTTCTAATCTGTATGTTATCCTTGTGCTTGTGCATGCAATAAGTAAATAAATAAATAAATTAAATAAATAAATAAATAAATAATAAATAAATAAATAAATGTAAGATACGCTCAGGACCTCAGGGTACTGATTACAAAAATTTGCTATAGTAATTGCGTGGTTACAGTATAAGACTTGATAACAGCGGAGAAGGTCGCACGCTAGAGTTACTCGATAATTTGAGAACGAAAACTCGTATCCATTTTACTTGGTAAGATCTTACC
>KN549439.1:111983-122444 GCA_000797555.1 Oesophagostomum dentatum | reverse complement strand
TATACTTTTCGCAGAAGTATAGTTTATTTTCTGGCTTTTAGGCAACAGATGAGAAGAAGGCCGAGGAATGGCTGCAGTATCTCCAGATAGCCGTAGCGCATGCGAAGCGGGAGAATAGCAGCTAACAATTCCTTGCTTATAGTTTTCTCCTCTACTGGTCCATGTAACTTTCAAAAAGAAGCCATCCCGAAATTGATGGTTTTGTAAATATTGCTCCGTTTTCTGTGCTAAATTTGCTTTAAAGTGTGATATGAACGATTACGGATCACATGATGTGATTTTCAGCTGATTTCTCACTTCCGCCCGTCTCTCCCTCTTTCGTAAATCTAAGTGGTCCGTCTCTAATATCCCGTCTCTCAGACTTTAATCTTCTCACCAGAGCTTCTAGTTTTGAGGTCCTTTAATGGCTCATTCGTATGGTTGTGGAAATGTCCTTCTCTTGCGTCACTTACTTACTATGCACTTTTTAACAGCTAGCTTTACCTAGGCTGCCCCGCCCTATCTCAGAGCGTGTCACTCACTCAATTTGTCTCTCAAATTTTCCGCATTTAACCGCCTAACCCAAGGAATTCTATTCACTTCATGCATTTACATGTATCGGCCAACTGGTTTCAGCGACAAGGTTATGCTAGAGTTCACCAGACGGCTCACTTCTGATCATCTGCCACAGTCCCATTAGATCTATCCATTTCTAGATATCGCATTTAATACACAGCTCACTAATGGCTCTATCGTTCTGTCTCTGCCAACACTTCCGCAATAATGAGTCGTGTGATCCGGATATACTTGATGTTGTGACAATGTGTGTTATGTACTGCTCGGTGTAGTGAACAAATATCAAGAATTTTCTAATAAATCATTTATGTCAGGCTATAATCTTTTGTAGAAGTAAAATCGACTGAGTAGAGGTACCACCACGCCTTGTTTTCTGTTCCTCGGACGAAGTCGAGCAAGATGGGCGGGGCCGAAGACCCGAAGGTGCGCCGCACTTGTCCAAACTATTCAAAATTAAGCTGCTTTTGCTGGTTTTAACCAGTTTGGACACATGCAGCGTCCTTTCGAGTGCCTGGCTCCACCCACCTCACTTTTCTTAGTTCACGAGAAAAGAGAGTATTTAAAAGGCATTTACCTGACAAGTGCGTGTGTACGCGAGTTTTGGCATATCGCGGCAGCGCGCGCATAGCATACAATTCAGCTGTATCGATTGAGACCATGGCCCATCACGGGACCTCACGGCGCTCGCAGACCCGCACTTGTCAGGTGAATCGGCTATAAATCTCCAAATTTCAGAAAAAAATTCGCCGATACTTTGAAAGAGGAGTATTCGGGCTGCTCGCACGAGAATAACATTTATTTTAATTGTTATGGAATTACTGTAGGTGTACATCATAAAGTCAGGACTCAGAGTGCCCTCGAAAAGTGAACCGATGGTACCACACTTTGCAGGCGGGGTAGTTGCATCGCACACTTTTCTCGCGACGTCGCGCGCGGCTTCTATCATGATTTTTCTGCGAAAAAGTGAGCTTGAGAAATGTTTTAGCTCATCAGAGTTGACTAGAGATCGAGCTACTTGGGCAGCGATGCATCAGATAGATGGATGGGAGGGGCGGGAGTGATGGGAGTGGCCAATCAACGACGACTGCGTCCTTCCTGTCGATGGTGAACAGTCTCGGACCCTATATGGACAGGTCGAACCCTAGGCTTCCACCCACCGACGATATTGAAGAGCGTTACTTGAATACAGCTATGCAATAAATATCGGTATCATTGCCAGTGCATACGCCAGTGCTATGTCTACACTTGTCTCGAGGCACACTACCTACATATGAAGGTCCAGTCATCAAAAGTAGTTTCTAGATAATATGGATTTTTTTAACTTGTTTCATTGGCTTGTAGCTAGTTGTGCCAATCAATACATATTATTTATTACTTGCTTTCAAAGATGACTTCGTTCCTTCGGTTTCAAAGACTTCAGGTAGTCATCCTTTAGTACTCGTCTCAATGTCTTTCCCGTTGGAGTCCTGGGTATTGAATCCACAAACTTGATACCTTTCAGTCGCTTGTATGATGCTAGTCGTTCTGCAAAAAATGTTTCTAGCGAAAAATCCAATAAAAATATGCAATCTCACCTCTGACGTACGCATGGATCTCGTTTTCATTGATGGACTTAGCAACGACGAAGGCTAGAGGTACTTCACCACATTTCTCGTCAGGTACGCCTATTATACAGCAGTCGAGTACTTCGGGATGAGCCATCAGAACTTCTTCTATTTCACTGGGAGACACCTAAAACGAACAGTAGGCTAGGAAACAGTGTGTCACGCATTCAGCTCGGTTTAGTTACCCAAGTTTACGAATGTCCATTAAAGATTTGTGAGTGTATTCAGCCCATTTTCTAGGGCAGCAACTCATCCAGTGGAGCATGTACATAGGAGTAGCACTAGGTGGGCGGTGTCTACTAAATCAGGGGCGGAGCTTACTAGCAAAAGAGCTAACCGCTACTACGCAAATGAGGAAGACATTAGAGCACAACGATGAGCGGATCTGCTCTAATGGTACGTTTATTTTTTTTGTCTTCAAAGAGCCAGTTTTGCCTGTTTCGTTTATTGGCACGTCAGTTTTAATGTACTGTGAAACTGAAAAGCCGGCACAAAATTGTGAAGTGTGCAATTACACAAATAATAGAAATTAGAGCCCCTAAATTAGCCGTGGCGAGCAGTCGAGATACAGCGGATTTACCCGAAAAGTACATGCCTACGTGACTTTCTTCACGGAAATAGAGCACGCGCGCGGCACACATTCCAGCTGTATCGGTCGAGATCACGGTTCATCACGGTCCATCACGGTCTATCAAGCCGCTGGCACACGCGCAATTATCAGGTGAATCCCCTATATGCAACAGTGTCAGCTGATTACCGATCTTGCGCCACTGCTAAACGCCAGGCCCTGACTTGTGCAATTGCACACTGCATAACTTTGCACCGACTTTTCAACACTAATATAGATATCTAAGATTAGCGAATAAAAACAACGTGGTACCGAGGTTTCGGAGCTATTGCAGCCATGAAAATTGTTTTAGCAAATCTCTTTGGGCGGAATATTATCCATCGATAGGTACAAAGCATTCTCTATGAAAATGTATATATATATTTCTAACATATTTGTAACCTGTATTGCAGTTTTTGTCGTTTTAGAGTTTTTTTTAAATAAATAAAACCTTGGCAGCTAAACTAGAAAGCTGATTCTTTTAAAAACCATGACCGGTTAGATAGTGGAGGAATTAATTTCATAACAAATTTGTTAGAATCACTTGATCCTCATTTTTCTGCTGTTCTTGGGTAACTAAATCATACCTTTTTCTATAGAAAATGTGAGCATTTCCTATCTTTCAACACCTCGTCATACCCGAGCTTTACCTGCTTTCCGTTAACCTTAATGAGTTCCTTGTCGCGATCGCAAATGAAGGTAAATCCGTCCTTATCATAATACACAACATCACCTAAACTATGCAGTATAATTAGCGTAGAAAACCAGAATGACCTAGTTTGACCTACCGGTGCGCATAAACCCCTCATTGTCGTACATATCCTTCGAGAGGTCGGGCCTTCGCCAGTAACCCTTCATTACTTGTGGGCCACGAATCCAGAGTTCGCCTTGCTCGTGGGGTCCGCAGAGGCTTCCATCTCTTGAAACAACCTAAACTAGTGTTATTCTATGCAATTTTTGTTTTGTTTCAGGATTTCGAGATACTGTGGATCCCCGTTACCACTTTGGAGCTACCTGGTTACTTGCCGTGATAAGGTAACTACTGGAGGTGGGTTTTATCTTATACAAAATTGGGGTTAAACGTGGGAAAACTGCCGAATTTGACACGCGGGTTAGAACAGTAAGAAAGTCTTGAAGGGGGAGGGATAGGTACCGGGGGAGCGAACCGACATGTGGTACCATTAGTACGGGTACGATGGTCGGTAAGTACTCTCTTTTTCGCGAACTATGACTAGTCAGGGACCAGTCAGCCAACAGAACTGGGAATCCAAAACGGGACTCCAAAACCGCATGAAAAGCAAGGTAACATGTCGAAACGAAGAGAATTGATCAATAACATGTTAGTTCTCCGTGTTTTAACCCATTTGGACACGGCCGGCGTCCCCTTCGATGCCTGACCCCGCCCACTTCATTGATCATGGTCCGCGAAAAAGAGAGCATATGCCAGCCATTCCTTTCCTGCTTTCCAGGCAGTGGAGGATAACGGTGTAATATCCGGTTGCTAAAGGTGGAAAAAGGGTGGGAGTGCAAGATGTGAGGTGTCGGGATTCGAATGGGGAGTGCTCGAAGCTGAAATCTGAGTCGAAGAACGGTCAACCAGGGTTTCATCAGTGAAAACTAATAAAAAAAGATTCAAGTGAGGAATAAGTAGGTCAAACAATAGCAAAACTAAATAAAGCACCTTCATTTCCGTATTTGGCATCAGCTGTCCCACGCTACCCTGTGGACATGGCGGTGTTGCAATATGTGAAGATAAAGACATCTCGGTCATACCGTATCCTTGCAAAATGTTCACGTGAGGCAGCCGTTGCCTGAGGCGATCGGCCACATTCTGACTCAGCGGCGCCGCGCCTGAGTACATAATTATAAGGGAGCTGAGGTCGTAAGAATCAAGGAGAGGAGACTCGGCCATGGCTAGAATCACTGATGGGACCACGCTGATGGTGGTTATCTGGAAACATGCTTTATTGATTTTTATTTGCTAGCCTAAATATGAGTCACTTACCTGGTACTCTTGAATATGTTGTAGCACCTCCTCCATGTTAAATTTTTGCATTGTAATTTGGCTGGACCCAGTGTATAGGGAGAAAAACGTGCTGAAATAAAGAAATCTCAATTATGGATACTGTAGTTGGTTGTTCTGCAAAATTACGTGACAAGGAGAACGTAGCAGCGACATTCTTTGTCCGTCTGAGTCTCTCCTCTCTCGTCGCTTGAGGTAGCTCTGCTAGCTCTTACGTCTTGCCACATGACTTTACATATTTTTGGCGGCTAATATTTAAAAAAAATCTTGAAGTATATGAAAAATTACCCGAAAAGACCCATAGCATGGTAAAACGGTAGAAACGAGATTTTGTATGGTGGTAAACCGAGCATCTGCTGAGCCTTGAGCAATTCTCGGTATTTCCTGAAATGAAAATACTAACTTATTTTCCGTACTAAAATAATTATGATTTTTTAAAAGACAGTACATTTTTTTGCGGATTAAGGCCAGGTAGGTGGGCGTGGCCAGTCACCTGCACGTGTCCAAACTGGTTAAAATGGCGAGAAGCAGCTTGATTTCCACCAGTCTCGACACCTACGTGGTCCTGGCCTACCCAACTCACTGGACCTTGCATCTCTGTGGTGGATACAGTCAGATAAATTGATTGGTGAATTTATGCAGCGCTGCTCGGATGCGTAAGCTCCGCCCATGTGCGTTTAGGATAGGATTATAATCTGCTTCTAGGTTATAGAATCGATAAATGAAACCTAGAACTATGGGTAAGGTCTTCCTACCAGAGCTCACTAAGTTATCATCTTTTTCGCGGACCAAGACCAGCGAGATGGGCCGAGTCAGGACGTTGTAGGTGTCCAGATTGATGAAAATGATGCTGATTCTCGCTATTTTAACCAGTTTGGACACGCACAGGTGCCTGGTCCCGTCCATTCACTGGTTCTAGTCCGCGAAAAAGAGTATGTGTAGCTGACCGTTGAAGTATGAATTCGATTGGTCTGTTATTAAGTAGGCGAGCCGATCGAAAATTATGCAACTAGCAGAAAAATCAATACCTGGGAAATAAATAGTACTGCCGCCATCCAGTAATCAGTTAGAAACTACAGACAACAAATCTTATTCGAGCATGAATAAAGCGAGCTGTGTTGTTTACCGCTGAGGGGTTGGGTAGTTCGGTAAATGGCACCGCTTAAGTTACACCTAGTTGTGTGGGCCATCGGTGACTTACGGGACGGTTGACCTCCCGACGACTATGTAGAATTTTTGAAACGGTTTTGTGCGTCTTTTTGAATCAATTTTTGAGCATCTTATATTCCAGAAAATTTTTAAACTAAATCTTTAAATAGGCTTTTTATTACCACTCCAAAAGTACTTTTCAAGAAATAAAAAATCATTCAGAAATGCACCTGATGTAAAGCTGCAGGGTGAAAGCGTAGTTCCTGTGGGTAATCATCACACCTTTTGGGGATCCCGTAGTTCCACTTGAGTATGACAGCAGGCATAAATCCGGAAAAGTCATCGTTAGCCTTTGTCAGGGGTAATCAAGGTAATTTGGGTAGACGTTCTTACCTCATTCATATCTAGAGATACTGATGTCCCATTGAAAGGTCGTTGTTTTGTCACGATATCCAAAAAGTCCTCTACGGACGTAGCTTTGAGCTTCGAAATGCAGATGATCTGAAACCTCAGGTTTCAAAAAAATCAAAATGCTCTAGAATTTTAAATAATGCAACATAAAATATATGATAGAGCCAAATTGAAAATTTTTTTGTACGTATTCTGGCCCGGAACACTGGCAGCAATAGCTGCCACGCTCGCGCTTTTCTTTCGCCGTCTGCGTCTCCTCAAACGCCCCCACGCTAGTTTATTGATTGAGACCGTACGCGCACCGCTCTGCGACTCAGAATAATTGACCTTGGCTTTAGTACTGTTGGCTTTCACTGCCTTTGCGAGCAGCGACTCCTCGGTGATGATAATCTTTGCTGTGGAGTCCTCAAGCTGGAAGCGAAGCTCGTCTGAAGTATAAACGGAGATTTTTACTGCTATGAAGGTATTGAAACTATAGAAATTGATTGATTTTGGAATGAAAAATAACTTACATTCCGTAAATAAAGTGCTAGCAGGTGAAACCACAAGTCCAGCTGACCACGCACCCACACAGGCTACGATGAATTGCCAGCTGTTTTTCAGGCAGAGAAGAACGACATCACCCTTAACGCATCCAGTTTTCTTTAAAATTGAAGAACTATGCAAAAAATAAAGTTCGTACCTTTCTGAAGCCGTTTTCAACAAACCATGCTCCTAGATTTAAGGAATAGTCATAAAATTGCTTGAAGGTGATAGCGTCAGCCTTGTCAATAGAGGAAAACTAAAATGATAGTATTTTGCAGAGGTTGTGGTCCATACGTCTTGCAAAGGTACTCACAAAAGCCTTTCTGACTGGATCCTCACGATGAAAATCAAGACATCGCGCCAGAAGTGTGGTGTGAATTGGCTCCGTGGGAATCTCAGCAGTGAGTTTTGACTTTACTATCATAACTAAATAGGCTAAACAAAAAATTAAAGACCGACCTAACGGAGGTGGAAAACTAAAAAAAGAATTATTACACTGAAAAGTCAAAGCTAAGGAAAATTTCTTTATCCTGATGTTAAAAGAAGGCAAATACTCCTTTTTTCGCTGACTGTGACCAATGAGGTGGGCGGGGCCAAATTTGCTTAGGACTACAAAGGGAGTCCAAAGCAGGTAAAAAGGAAAGAAATGTGTCGAAACGAAAAGAACGAATCAGCGCTACCCTAATTCCTCGTGTTTTAACTTGCTTGAACACGGCCTTCATCCCCTTGGGTGCCCGACCCGCCCACCTCAAATGTCATAGTCCGTTAAAAAGAGAGTATGTGGAGTATAGGTCAAATAAATTTGTTTCTTTTATCATTAGACCCTATATGGCAGTATCTACCAAAATATTGCGCATTAATATGAAAATAAGATGCTAGTGATTGTGGTTTGATATATTTTCCCTGAATTTTTTTTTGTTTTTTCCCCTTTAAGGGAATTAAACACATTGATTTTTACCAAAAAGCGGGTAGTTTTTTTATTTACTCATTTATTTATTTATTTATTTGTTTATTTATTTAACGTCGTAAAGAGAAATATATGAGTAATTGGCAAGGACGTTTCAACTATAAAATGTATCTACAGATAAATTATTTTCCGCCTTTGGGATCCTCACGTTTTGATGTATATGAGAGGAGAAATCTCTATGCTAAAGTTTGAAAAGGTCCGGATATCGAAACAGGCTCAAAGCAACTTCTATACTTTGTCTACTATCGAAAAGGATCTTTTTTTTTCTTTAAAAAACTAGGAAAACCAAACCGTGAGGCTTGTAACTTTTCTTGTAGGCATTTTCAGTTAGTTCAAAATGCTAATGAAAAATTTGGTTTAATTGTCTAAGACACACTTAAAATCCAACATGATTACTTACTGCTAAAATATAAAAATTTTTAAAAATCGAGATATCAAAGAAAGGATATTCAAATACTTTTCAGCCCTACTGCACGCGCTCGACAACATTTGGCTCGAATGTTTTAATAGCTATTTTTGAGTAATATGTAATCCTGAAACGCAAGTCCAAGGACTGACTAGTGTTAATGCAAACTTATGCCGTCTGCAGATCTATAAGACTTGAAGTTTCTAATACAAAGAATTATCTGTCACCACAAAAGCGAATAGCGTCAGAGAATATTTCGCAAAGAATTAGCTTTCTGTCTGCCACTACTTTGATTAATTTGTTAAAGAGAATTAGGCGGAATACTCCGGTGCGAAATTTGGGGTCTAAGCTGCTTAATTTCGGCTAGAATCTGGAGCTTTGCAATTTCATCTAGAATCTTGTTTCGGCAACTTGAAATATTAAGAGAATCTCGGAAAAGTAGACGAAATTAAGCAGTTGCTAGAAGAATTCTGCACCTGAGTAAATCTGGAAACTTCAAAAAAAGTTGATTCAGATGGAGATACAAGTCATCCTCATGAAAGAGGTATGCAGAGACCACTCGATACGTTTCTGACTCTTTATCAGTTTGCGATCAGCAGCCATTACGTTTTGTTTACGCTGGTGCTCTTAGCTATCTATTGAACATTAGGTTCTTCAGTACTGAACTACCTATAGAAGTGAATAAGGAAGGTAGCGTGGCCAGCGGTACGCTGCGATCGAACAAGATTGATCAAATACGTTGCAGGTATGGCTGAAGGAGAAAGATTAGCGCTGCTAGAGTGTTCCCAGCCAAGAAGCATGCGTAACTATAGCCTTATCATTTGTCGGCAATGCGTTTCCTGCAGTTGTCACTTAAAATCTTCGGAAGGGAAGCGTGACGGTCTCGAACCTGGAGGTCACGCCGCGGTCAGGGCATCGAGTAGAGCGCGGTATTCTGGGGGGTCACATCAGTTGAGCCAAAATTTTGTATAGAATTTTTTTGACACCATTTTAGAAAGTTTGTAGCCCTAAGAAGCTTGCAACAAATTTGAACAAAGTCTTCTAACGGTATATCAAAAATCTACTAGAAAAATTTGCATGTAAGAGATTAATAGCCCCAAAACCTTATTAGCCTCAAGAGAAAATCCACAGATTTTCCTTTTCCTGCTATAATTCTCTGAACTAGTTCACTGTAGCAGGGCTTTCGCATTGTTTGTTCAACTTTCAGAAGCAGGAATGGAACACCTATTTGATCTACAGTCGCTCAATTCGATCTACAATCGAAAAGCGCGGGAAATCGGCTCTGGTGGTCGCTGTCCCCCAACAGAGCCGTCCTTGTTGTCTCGTCTGCTGCGGTTTGCTTCGATTTCCTTGGATTTTCTGGAAATTTCTTAGCTCACTTCTTCTGGAAAGTTCTTGCTAGTGCAGTTCTTGTAAATGCGAGATAATAACTAGTACTTTTAGATGTGGTGTGCAGCAATAGTTCTAGTCCTCAGTTTTCTGCGAGAAACATTAAGTGCACCAGTAGAGGTAAGGTTTTATCTGTTTGGGTAGTTCCTTAAGCAAAACTTGAGGCACCTAATGGTTCAATAGTGGTTCTAGAACCAATGAGTTTTTAAACTGAAAAACTGAAAAATAAAGGGCTAAATATCGCAGTAGGATATGCTCTCGGCTATGTAGAAGAAAAATCTCCCCTATATCTATGCTTTTCAGAAACCCGTCCTGCTCTTCTCCTGCCCCCGAAATGCCGAATGCTATGCCAGCCCTCCTAACTGTGTAGACGACTGCAACGCTGCAGTTAGCGTAAGTCAACAGCAAGTATAGCTATTGATCCAACTCTGACAGCTTGCCATTTGCAGATGCGACATTCAAATGGAACCACAACATTCAACATTACTATGCTATCTGGACTTCAAGGATATGTGGCCTTGTTGATGAGGAACAACAAGAAGGTATGCTGTTCTTTCGAAATATTCATTTTTCTAGTTCGGAGGATATGCTTTAGGGAAATGTTGGTTACGACAAAGCTATCGTGTGCTCGTTCCATCATCCACGAGGAATCGTTGCTAAGGTCAACTATCCGGAACCGATCAAGATTCATGAGGTAATCAGGTTTACTAGTGGAAGAGAGTAGGTCCCACGTGCTGAGATTGAGCTCATAAGGGGCTTGAAGCTTATTCTAGCTGCGGACGTAAAATGCTTGCTCGAAAAATTCGGTTTTAGTTCATCGAGACG